>BGPR01010616.1:0-51784 GCA_013235015.1 Araneus ventricosus
TCACAAAGTTAAAAATTCAATTTAATTTGGTTAAATCAATATCTTTTAAAATAATTTCTTCATGGATATGTTATACTGACTAGTGTTACATAAAATATAAGGATAAAAGGTTTCATCAGAGATTATTTAAGAGTATTTTGTTCATATTATAGCTTGTTAAAATCTTTCAAAAGTTACGTTAGTCACAATGGAATGACCCATCTGTAATTATTTACATAAATACATTAGTTGAAAGTACAAAATTCCATCCTTTATATTTCAGGAACCATACTGTGGAGAAAATGTTTCATTTAGAATAATGGTAGAATCTTTTGGAAAGAAGCTGAGTAAAGAGCATAAAGTAGAAAGAATAGATGTGAGATTTAGTTTTGTTTCTAACGTTTTTCTGGTGATCAATATAATTTTCTGCTATGTCTTATCTTAATATATACTTGCAGGAGCTGGTTTTCCTTGGTTTTGAGGGTCCAATTAAACTGAATAATCCAGATCATAGTTTCCTTTTGATGGAATATTTTGGAACAGATCGAAATTTTGCTCCGGAATCACCATATGATGTTTTCTTTGGTCGATGGGCAAGTTATTTTATTAATGTTTTACTTTACATAATCACAGGTGAAAGAAGTAATACAAAATTGCTGTAGAATAATCTGTAGTTTGAAGTTTAAATAGATTATTTTTGTTTCCAAAAATTTTTTTAAAGTCTTATTTAAACCTATCATATTTCTCTGAGGAATTGTTGTTTCTTACGTATTGTTTCTTGATTTTGGTAGTATACATTTTCAGTGGCAAATTGAGATTTGGATCGGGGGAGGGGGGCTGAGGTCATAAATTTTATATCGTCGTGACAAATGTCATACCTCATCACTTATGTAAATCAAAACACTTTAACTTTATGGACTTGACTCGCTTTACAATAAGAATCATGAACACTGCAATACTTTTGATAATTCAATAAAAAACACAATGAAATAATTATCAGCCAAAAAATGTTTTAGATCGCATGGTCATTACAAGTAAGAGTGAAATGACTACAAAAGTGGGAAAATTTTCAAGCCAGAAAGTGATGTTTTTTTTTTTTTAAGGCGATTAAGAACAAGCAGCTGTAGTAATTTTAAATAAAGTCAAGAATTCTGGTTTAGTTCTGGGAGGAGCTGCAGTCCCATAGCACGCACACACCCCTGGATTCGCCATTGTACATGTTTCATTTTGTAAAAATTTGATGTGAAAGGACAGAAAAAATACATCTGATGGTCATGCAAAGGGCTGTAGCCAGCGAGAACTCAAATTAACTGTATGCAGAAAACTACTAGAGAACATATTACTGGTGAATAACAGCTTTTATTTTTCTGAATATCTTATGACCATAGAAAGAACTCCATGAAATAAAAGAAATTTTAATTATAGATATTTATCATATAGAACATCGTCTACTGTTTAATATATTAAGATCATATTTGGAACTATCTAACTATTAACTGTGATGATGAGCTGGCAAATTGATTTGACATTGACTACGGTTATAAAATGATAGTTATAGAACCAGTAATTCTATTCTAGTAAGTACATATAATAACATTCAATACAACTTGATTCATATCTAAAATGTAGATATTACTGTCAGAATTTATCGTATTCAGAAAATTAGTTCAAAATAATTAATATAAAGCCATACATATCATCTCACTATATGTTTTTATCACCCTTTATCTTATGTTCTATATATTCATGACCCGTTGTAAGGACCTCAGTTTTGAGGTCATAGTAACATGTTCAAAACTCAATTCTATGAAACATCTGTCCAGGGTTCGTACGCATCCTTAAAAGTCCTTACTTTTACATTTAGTCCTTAAAAGTCCTTATAAATCCGTATTTTTATGTCCCATTTTTAAAAAGTCCTTGAAAGTCCTTACTTTTTACTCTGCCATTATTAAAAATTTTAAAATTTCACCGATTATCGTTTTTCTAATTCCTCCTTCTCGGCGGCTCTAATCTCGGTCGACGTGGCTCTCGCGGAATGGGGTGGGGGTGGGGGGACGACACTGCTCGTGTTCCACGAATACATATCCATCGCATACACTTTGGGAAATAAGGGAGGAGTTACAGATGGCCTTTATTGGTCCATGGTTCCATAGGAATGATTGTCAAAAGTGCTGTTGCCATTTTTAGAACAGTATCAAAGTGATAAACCTTTACTTCCATTTTTTGCCAGTGATGTTTTTAAAACTTGTTAATGATCACTTTCAAAATTTTGAAACCAGAGAATGAAAGAATTGAGAAACCTGAGACTTTATGCAAATTCAACTTCAGTGACCCAAACTTGTATAATGATAAAAGTTAAGCTTATTTAGGATTTGCTGCAGAGCAACTAATAAAAGAAAAGATTAAAAATAAGGAATTAGCAGACAAGGATGTTTTCACACTCAGACAGGATAGTCGGAAAAACATCATAACAATGATAAAACATTTCATGCAGAAATGTTCTGTGAATTACGCACTAATAAGACCTGCGATTTGCATTGATCCACGAGTAATGGCTGGATATCCCGAAAAAGCACAGGAAAAAGTGAAAAAGGTATTGATTGTGTTGTCGCGCAAAATAAACGTATTTTGGAAAAAGATTTGGACGAAATTTTGTTACTCTATGCAGATTTTCTGTTAAATATTGTAAAGCCAAATTCATTTGAATTTACTTCTTTCAATCCAATGAGTGATTCCCTTGTTACTTTTTTACAAACTTATTTTAACAATAATCATTATGAAAAAGTTTGGAAGATTATCAAAATGGTATTAAAACTGTCACATGGACAATGAGGTTTTTCGGTGAACAAGGCCCTGGAAGTAGAAAATTTGAGAGATGCTTCATATATTTCCCAGCGTCTAAATCATGAATTTATTAAGCTGTCTGGGGCTATGTATGACTTAAAAATTACTGAAGAAATGAGGACGGCTGCCACCTCAGCTAGAGCAAAATACATGCAGTATTTAGAAAGTGAAAGATCCAAAGAAAAGACTGAAACAAAACAATTGAAACGAAAAGCTTTAGAGAAGGAAATAGATTTTTTAAAACAAAAGAAAATGTTCCTCCAAACGGACCTACACCAAACAAATGAGAAAGCAAATTATTTAGCTAAGGAGGCTGAAAAGTCAAAGGATATAAATTTATTTATTCAATCGCACGAACTAAGAAAAACAATTTCTGAAAAAGAAATTAAAATAAATACCTTAGATGTAAAATTGAATGAAAAAAGTTTGGAATTAAAAGATATTTAATTTGATTACCAGTTTCATGGGTTTTTTTTCATCAATTTATTAACTCATATTTTTAGGAGTTTTGTTGTATTAAATTTGTAATGTATCTTCTATGTAATTTATCATCTAATAGGTTGAATTTGCAAAAATGAGACATTTTATTTAAAAATGCGTGCGACAATTCGTTAAGTTTATTCAATTTAGAGGTCCTTATTTTTTGGTTTTTTTAGTCCTTAAATTTTCTTGATAGTCCTTGATTTTCTTTTAAGGAAATGTGTACGAACCCTGCTGTCATGCATATTAAATTAGTGTGTTGAACCTACCATTGCAGGTTGGACATCCTCACAATATTGTTGAAGTTTCAGAGGGAAAGGCAACTGAGATGACTTTGCAATCTGACCTTGGTTGAAAATTGTGATCCTAATAGCTCTCATATAGCTCCAAATTAGAATGTTAATCTAACAGCACAAAGCCACTGCCATGGTCTCTTCTAAAGATGTTGATCTTTGTTGATGGGCAAACTACTTTATTTCAAGAATTGGACATGAAGTCATCTAGACCTGTGGTGTGCAAACCGTGGGGTCACGAGAAAATTTTCATGGGTTGAGAAATTTATTTGACATTAAAAAATATGTAGCTTTTCTTTCAAAAAATGTAATTGCGACCCACGACAAAATTTTACGGAAAGTGACGGGTCGGAAAGGAAAATAGTTTGTGCACCATTAATCTAGATATAAATAATGTAAGAATTCCAAGTTGAGGTTGAAAGTGATAAATAAAATTTAAGGAGAGTATAAGATGATTTAGAAAAGGTTGCCACATCAATGTCAAATATTTCATCTTCCCAATATGCATTTGAAAATTCTTCAAAATCTCTTACCCTTTCCCGCCAAGTAGTCAATTATTTTGATCATTATCTTTCACCCCAAAAAAATGTGGATAAACCATAGTTTTTTTGACATATTACAAATCTTCATAATCCAAAGAATATTTTACCTTAAAAGTTTTAAGAATACATGCAAATAAATTTGAATTGATTTCTTTAAAATTAAATATTGAAAAATTAACAAAGTTAAGTTTCAGAACTTGAAGGGTTAATGCTTTTTTTTCCCTCCTTTTGCTCAAATTGCAATTAAAACAGATTATATAAAGAGATTTCAAACGGAAAATTCCCTGGGAAAGATGATTGAAAGCAAGAAACCTAAAAAGTTATACCATTTCGATTTGGAAAGTAGGTGAGAATGTGCTTTTGGCCACTGGTAGACTCAATTTCCAAAATTGCAGAGTTGGTGTTCTTTTCTCCCATTATTGTGGGCTGGATGATTGTTATCTAGTTCTGGATTGGAAATTGTGCACACATTACCTGTGGCATCTGAATCTCCTTGGGCAATGAGCATTTTTTTTTAACTCAAAAAAAATTCTAAGGCTTTGCTGGCCATGGGGTGGGAACCTAGTAGCCTCTTTATAACAATAAAACAAATTCAGCAATAAAAAACAACAGCTACCTCAACAGTCAAGCTGAAAAGATGCAGGGCCATATTATGTTCCGGGAAGGCTCTTAGGCAATGTGAGTTTCGACACCGCCCCCATCTTCCAAAACCAGATATATTTTTATCGATTTTAAAATTTGTATAAGCAGTTTTTAAGTGACAAATGTTAGGACAAATTGAAATAGCTAAGCATTTAATTACAGGTTACATACAAGAGAGTTGGTCTGGGCTTATTATGGATAAACAATTTAAATTTAAAAAGTAATTTTAAACAAAATGGTTAAAAAAATTACATATCCTTTTAACACATTCTAAATATTGTTATAAAGTATATTATATTAATATTTATATATTAAAGTATATAAATATTGTTATAAAGTATATATATTATTCAAGTTATTGTTATAAAGTTGTTTCCCTGAGATGCTAATCTTGGCGACAAAAGAAATTTTCTAGAAAGACCTTGAACTGTCAACCTATTTCTACAGGCTTCATGAAGCCCGAAAAAGTGTTATAGTTATACATTTATAAAGTGTCTCAGGGCTGTTGAGTTGTGATTAGTTCTGGCAACTGAAAAAAAAAAGTTAAACCACACTGACCTGCAAGCAAATATGAAAATATGCAAACATTCTAAGCATAATATTTTGAAATTTAAAAGGTACTTGATTTTAACTTGAATATGTTCGAGTATATGGTTCATATAAATCAAATGAAAGCACGTAATTAAATTACTCTGAAAATACAGTAAAAATGTATCGGGGTCCCTCATAGTTGCAGAGCCTCTAGGCCAGTAGTGGCGAACCTATAACCCACAGGTCAGATACTGGCCCACGAAAGCTTTTTAAATGACTCATGTGTTGGTTTTTTATGAACTTATGATTTTTATAAAACTTTCTGAAAGTAGTGCAGATGATAATGATCCTGCACTAAAAATTGAAAATATTATATTAAATGTATGTAATTTTTTACCAAATAATTTTATATCAATGAAGAAACTTACTAATGCTCTTTTAAAGATTTTTGGATCCACATATTCATGTGAGAAATTGTTTTCCTTAATGAATTTAGTAAAATCTACCGAGAGAAATAAACTTGGAAATGAATTGACTGCTATATGTGTTAAACTAATGGATATGGAATATGAACCTAATACAGTCAAACGTCGCAAATCCGGACGTTCAAAATCCAGAATGATCCAAAATCTGGACCTTTTTCATTCCGTAACCCCCGCCGCCAAAATATATATATATATATCCTAACATTTATCTAACAAATCGGTGCCCAGAGTCAGCAGAAACCGGTCGTAACCATTTGGAGCGGGAAAGTATTTAACCACGTGTACAACGATGTGCAACGAAGGTATTGCAGGGGGGGGGGGGCTATTGTAACGAATTGCGGAGTTACAATAGCTTCCTCCTTCCCCTCTCTTGCACTCAAAACGAACTAGTCCAGAATGTAAGAAATGTTAACAAATAAGATGCGTGCGCAACTTTCTCTCCCCTTCTGGCTAGCAAAGAGAATTTGCCCAGAACGAATGGAATATTGTAGAAATTCGCGGTTGTCTTTAGACTTTATTTTGGAGTCGGACATAACGGCGATACATAAAATAAAAGAGAAGTTACTTAATCAAAAAACCAAAATTAATGAAGCAACTCACTTTATATGGAATGTTTTGTAAAAATGTTAAAATTAATAAGAAATAATATTAATGTTATGTTTATAAATAAAAGAAAAAAGTAATTAATAAGAGTTTTAAAAAATTTAAATTGAATTATCTGTTTTATGATGTTAAATTCACTTCTTAATATTGAAATGATCTAAGATCCAGAATTATCCCAAATCCAGAATTGCCGAAGTCCCGACGATTCCGGATTTGAGACGTTCGACTGTATTAAGAAACTATCTAAAAATAAGCAACAACAGATTTCACATTAAATACATTTTTAGAAACTTTAACCCTTAAGGGCCAAAAGGCCCCAATACGAGGACATAACACTTATGCCATAGAAAACGAAAGGCCCCTCTATGGGGACATAACACCTATGCCATAGAAAACGGAATGCCCTGCTATGGGGACATGAAAAGAATTTAGTTTTAATTTCATTTATTTATCATCACTGTAGTTTTCTTTTTCAAACATTGCAAGTTATTACATCATTAGTTTCTTGATCATATCATACTTTCAAAAATTATAAAATTTAATTTCATTTATAAAATTATAAATTCAACTAAATATATTGAATTTATATCTAAATAACCAGTTTAAATGTTTAGTTTAAGTTTTCATCCTTATAAATGTTATAGAATTTCACCTAATTTTCCGTCATCTTATGGGCGAGTATTAAAAAAAAGCTCTCAGCCGTTAAGGGTTAATAAACATTCACATATCTGTAACTATGTTAATCAATAAAGAATGTTTCATAATATATGTTATGTGCTTTTCTTTATTCTGTACTCATTCAAATACTCAGTGCAGAGGCGTCACTGGGCATGATGCCACTTAATGCAGTAATTTGTGTTATCATCCCATTGATATTGAAGTTTTCATATCGACCTTTATTTGTTACTCTTCACTAGCAAAAGTAAAAGTTGTGAAACAAAAGGGTAATGTAAATTTTGTAAAGGATTTTAAAAGTGAGAACAAAAAAGAAAGAGCAACTGCCAAATTTTTCTTCCTACCACACCCTTTCTAAGTGACGGCATTGACTTTGTGACCCACAGGCTAATATTAAAATATAATGATCAAAATTTGACTTGCTTCTCTAAAACGTTTACCATCACTGCTCTGGGCAGTTGCCCATTTGATAATCTGGCCCTGAAAAGATGCACTAGGAACCCATGTCACCTGTTTGTTTGAATTACTATATCACATTTATCTAATAGAAAAATTTTGTTTCTAGGCAGTGGCCTAAACACATGCCATTCCCCAAAAGATGGCATTTTAACATTTTTATTCTCTTAATAATTAATTACTTTTATTTATTTTATTTGCAGATTGCTGATGGACAAAGGTCAGTGAGTCAGAAGATCAATCTCAAAACACGTAAATTCATTGGAAATACATCGATGGATCCTTTATTGTCTTTGGTCATGGCTAATATGGCTTGTATTAAACATGCAGATATTGTTTTGGATCCATTTGTAGGGACAGGTTTGTATTTTGTTTTTTGAGAAAATATATCTTATAGCAATGAATCACAATTATATCTGGATTGATGTGGAATTATTTTGTTGCATCATTGTAACCCTTTTTCCTGTAAAAAAAACTTCTCTAACTCCATTTAAATATATTAATTTAACTTTCCAACTGACAGACAAAATAAATCCCAACCATCATTTTCAGGGTGTGTTTTTTTCCCTCTCGCTCATTGCCAAATTACCTCATATACTTCCTTAAAACTGTATGGGCAAATTATTCTTCTGATTACATATCAAAAGCTCAGTTAATCCAATTTTAAATTTTATTTCTCGGAGCTAAAATTTATTAGATCAAAAATATGGGCCACATGGAAGGTAAATTTGCTGTAAGGAATGTTTTTTTGTAAATACATCTTTTTTTGTCAAAAAAAAAATGACGGGATGCTATCTTTTCAAACAGCCACTGATATTAAAGGTGTAGGACTATTTTACTTGCGTGATTCTTCTGTTTCTCATAAATTTTTAAGTTTAAGTAATTTTTTTTGTAACTTCTGTTGTTACCCTTTATTTCTAAAATAAGACATTAGTTATGTTTTTAACATATGTAGTTACCAAGATATAGAGGATCTCCCATACCAAGTTTTGTGGCATTTTGGCATGTGAATCAATTTCCTTCCTGAGACCCCAATGGGAGGAATATAGTCCTACATTAAAACATAAAATTAACTCGTGTTAAGATATTATTTGTGTTTTTCTCGTCTCTGTTGTATGATTCAAATATATCAGCTTTTGTAATGACCACAAAATTTTTTTCAAATTTCAGAAGCTCAAAGCTTTTGTGAACAATTAAAAATTACTGTTCACACAGTGACTATGTTGTGAACAGTAATTTTTAAACATAATGTTATATTGTTTTTATTCAAGTATGGCCGTTTAATAAAAAAAAATGTATAATCTCAACATGTGGTCACTCTGAACTCGATAACTTAACAATCACTCATGCAAAACTATTACAGTGGGTGATCAATTATTAAAAAGTTTGGAGGGTGAACATTTTCATGCAAGATTTTTATGTTTAGACAATGAAATCTTCATAGAGCAGATACAAGGTAAAGTTATGAACTGCATTTTATTCTATCTTTTGGCACCATCGCAGAAGAGATGAACTGACAAAAATGGGATACCAGACGGTTGCCTGAATCTACAGCAAACTAACCAGGTGAACAGATGTGTTTTGAAGTCAAGAGTGTGAACTTTTATTATGTATATATGAATGGCTTCTGGAGCAAGTTTCTGATAACTTCATGGGCAATCTTTATGTCCTACATAGTTTATTTCTGTTGTCTAAGTTTTTGCAGATAATTTTATTCTGAACTTTTTATTTTTAAAAAATTAATATTATGGGGCCTAAAAAAGGAGCAATGTCTAGAACTGTGCTCACCATAGAAACCAAATGAAAATTGTATTGTTGTTATTACTTTCAAATAAAGGCATAAGAATTTTTTTTTAATTTGCTGGTTAGGTTTCTATGATGATTATCCATCAAAATCTATGGTAAATCAATGAATCTAACATCATCCTTGAACGGTTTATGTTTTTTAACCGATCACTCATTGTAGTCATCTGGTGCTGCATTCCCTCTATAACGAATAGTAAAATATTTGGTAAATTGTTATTTTTGAATCCTTTTTTATCACTGATATAAAATGTCCCATTCTTCTGAGTAAATATCCTCAGGCCCATTGCTAGATATTTTCATATCTACCTACTTTGAATTTTGCTTAATTTAAAGTAAATATATATGTGTGATATTTTAATTTTCTTAAATCATTTTTAATGACACCACATTTTTAATTACTTCTACTTCCATCGTAATAAGCGCACTATGATTTTCATTTCGAGTCACAAGTCATTCCGGGGAAAATTCACTTCTCTGGATAATTAAACTTGCTGCGCGTTCCTATCTGCCCCGTTTGATTCAAGCATGTAAGCTGACAAGAACATCGCACCACTCGGGTGTTACCTCTTTAATTATGGTCATGGATAATAGCAAATTATGATTCTTTTACATACTGAAAACTAACCTAAATTATCCTCAATGATGGAATAAAGAAGATTGAGCCAAATATTGTCTTTTCCCTGACCAAAATGGATTACACTTCACCTTTAAAGCCTGATCTTACATATATATTTACTTTTAGGTGGATTGCTTGTTGCTGCTGCTCACTATGGTGGTTACGTGTTTGGTACAGATATAGATTACTTAATGCTGCATGGGAAAGGTGAGTACTTTCTACAGCGTATCATTTCATTTCTGCATTAATGTATTGCTGAAAAAATATATATCGTATGTTGACCTTTTTAAAACCAAATAATTATTCAAATTTTAAATCTTCTTATTTCTGGAACTGTGCATGTGGGTTTGTAATTAATTATTTGTTAATGTTAACTGTGTTGTTTGGCAATGGTTAGCAGGGCCTGGTTGCAAAGTTGACTTGTGGGATCTTAAAAGAAATTCTGTACAACAAATAATTTATTGCATTTTGCTACTTATTTCATTACACAATTTGGTATTGTGAGAACTAAAAGAATGCATGAAAAATGATAAATAATTAAATGATGCTCATAAAGTTAATATTTCAGTCAAACAAAAAATCGTTAATAAATCAAATAAAAATAATTGCTTCGTAAATACAAATTGGTATATGACTTATTAAGCTTACAGTATGTAATTCTTGTTTCATTCTCTTGCATGTTTTATAGCAAATTCATTGTTAATATCGTAATTTAGTTTTTTTTAGTTGATTCAAATTTGACAGATAGAATGGCTAAGGAGGTAAATTGTTCTGACCACTGTTAGATTTCAAGTGATTTTTTTTTTTATTTTCAATCTTGAGAAAGTTATTTCTGCAGATGCAAAGGTAATTGGTAAGGTCAATGTAATTTTCAGAACAGTAACAAAATTTGAACACAATTTAAATAAATTATTTTTAAATAAATATTATAATGTTTGTAATATTGTGTCCTGTAAAGCAAAACTCGACGACAAATTTTGATATCCTTAAATAAATCAGTGCAATCAATTTTCTTTTTTCAAAATCAGTCAGTGGTGTGGGACTTTCAGAAACGTGAGGCCTTGTACACTCACGCCATTTGAAATTCCCTCGGACCGGCCCTGGTGGTTAGGAAAACACTTAACGCATCCTCCTTTTTTGGAGGGTTGCATTTTCTAAACATGATCAGATGAATTTTGACCTCCGAAGAAAGAGATATGTCTGACTGGGTTTTTTTGTTTGTTGTAAAAGAGCTCCGGCTTCTTAGTGTGACTTACTACCCTAAGTTCTAAAGTTTGTTTCTTGTCTTTTTGTTTGAGTAAATAGATATAGTTTTCTAAAATCTGGTGCATCAACATTTTAAAAGAGAGAAACATCACACTTTTTTATTTTATTTGCAGACAAACCATCTCGTTTGAATCAAAAGAGGAGAGCACCTGATGAATCCATTCGTGCAAATATGAAACAGTATGGTTATGAATCTCAGTATTTAGACGTCATTGTTGCAGATGCTGCCCTGCCACTCTGGAGATGTGAATCATTCTTTGATGCGATTATTACTGACCGTATGTGGTTTCACTTTTAATACTAATTTTTCACATCAATCAGAGTTTTAACCTTCTAAGTACCCAATTATTTTGATCTAACACATTTAAGGTTAGAAAATTGTAATCTTATAGTGTATATGAACCAAATTCTTTATTTAATCAAATCTCTAAAATCATAAGAATATTTTATCCATGGAATTTCAAGAAAATAGGCATATAAAGAATGAATTACCAGCCTTTGATCTGAACTTAAAAAACGGAAATGCCAGTTCTGCTTTTAGGATAATTTTGTAAGCTTTGATATGAAATAATTTATAAACGAATCTCTGTTTAATTATTAAATATCATCTTTTTTAATTCAATTTACAAACATATAATCAGAAAATTTTGCATCTCTATATGCTCTTTTATTGCAACCAAGGGGATAAAAATTAATTGAGCAGGAAAAATTGTGATCATCATTCATTATGTATCAAAGTTGTCATTTAAAAGCAAATGATATCCTGCAAAATTTATATTCATAAAATTTAACTGAATTTTTAAATGCTCATCGATTTTGGAATTATAGTCTCAAAGTATGGGGTTCTGCCTATTTCAGAACTGTAGAGAAGAAAATAAATAGTTGTCACAGTAATGCCAAATCTTGGTTGTAGGCATTTCAGAAAATGGATAAGGCAAAAATGTTCCAGATATGAATGATAGGAGAAGATAGATTAACAGTCTCTAGTACAGGAGTGATTGCATTCCATTCAAAAATCCTAAAAACTAGTATGCTGAAAACCAGTGTCAAGACTCTCAAGAAATGTTCTTGCGTGCAGAATTATTTACCCCTTTAAAATGCCATTTTTTTCCAGTAGTGGTATAATAAAATAACTTTGGGATTGGGATTAATTTAAGAAAAGAAATTCATTTAGCTTATTGGATGACATTACTTTTTGTTAATTAATTTTAATAATTAATTACCAAGTCAAGACACTTTGTTATGGTATGAGATAAGAAATTGGAACATCTTGGTTTTTGTTTCATAGAAAAATTTGGCAATAACTTACGCCAACCTTTAAAATTGCATTTAAAAATTGATGAACATGATGGTAAATATGCTTAACCTCAGCCTTAGAAAGGGATAAGATATCTCACATGAGTTGAATATTTGTAAGATAAGCAGAATAGTTGAATTCTTGTTTCTTATCCATTTATCTCGTACTCAGAATTGGAGATATAAATTTAAAAGAAAAATACTCTTTCCAAGTGGACAATTTATAAAACTTTTGCCAAATTATGGAATAAATCAGTGTTTATTCCATACATTATCTATTCATAAATTTTATTTTTGTGTGGGTTTCGACGTGTGCTAGAAGAATGATGTGGCTATTAAGGTGATAGAGAGATTAAGCTGCTTATGTTGGAGGTTGAAATTTTAAAATATTTGTATGAAACTAATGTATGCTTTAAAAAAAATTTTTTTTTAAAGATGTTAAAACTAAGAATCTGAAGAGAAAAAAAAAATTCTCACTCTGTTTCTTAGTTATGCAGCATACCAAAAAAGGACAATTTAGGCAAATTTGCTTTTGTATTGCACACACAGAACATAACACTCGATTTTTTATGAGAAGTAAAACTTACTGTAAAATTGTTAAATTGTAAAATATTGCTTTCATTTAGTTAAATACATCTGTATCTCGTGTGTTTAGAGATTGTAAGAGAACAATATTTTAAGACCTTTAATTGACTCGGTGACTTTACTGCTATACAGTGTATTTAATCAAGAAAAATAATTCTAAAAATGTCTCACCATTTTTTAAAAATTTGAACACATTAGGTGTAAATTGCACTGCTTATTTGGAGGTTTTATTTTACAATTGTTGTATTTAGAATACTTTATTCATTTGTTGAATAAAATCAATTTCTTATTTATTGAAATTATTATATTTTTGATTATATGAATCATGTATTACTTTCAAAATTATCATTTTTGCTTGCTGCACTCATTTTTAGACCAAGTTTTTCTTAATTCAAATTTTGGGATAAATCAAGTTTTTATTATGGTTTTGTTAGCTGCACATTAACTAAGTTGCACTGTATAAGATGTTGATACTGCACTGATGATGTTTGAACCACCCCTTTGAAATGTCACCCCCCCCCCCCCCTCGGTCGGAGCAAATTTTCATATCCCATTCACGCAACTGGCTATTCAACTAGTAGATAAATAAAGATCTAGGGTCATCATTAAGCCCTTCCCCTTGTACAGAATGTCATGCCCCCCTCTCCATTGGGCAGACTCTTAACGCCACTCCTGAAGTTCAGATGATTTTTTTTTTTTTTTTCTGCATCTGATTCTCATAACAAAATTAATAAATAATTTTATTCACCAAGTATTGTGGTCTCCCTTAGGAAGAAGAAATATGTTATAAATAATTTCTTTAAAATTTAAACTACTTTTCTTTTCTTTTTTTTTTGAAGGAATGACACTTAAAAGGTGATTGAAATATAGCTTATCTTTCATATGTACATTTTTAATGCAGTTTCAAACATCAATTTTCAGAGTATTTCATAAATTATATTTTAGATTAATTTATTTCAATAAATTATTATTAAATATATTTCTGTCTTTTTTCTACAGCACCATATGGTATAAGGGAATCCACTGAAAGGATTGGTACAGAAAAAGAATATAAAATTCCAGAACATTTGTGAGTTATTTCTATTAGTTTACAATATATTTCTGAATTATGATATTTTTCATATTTCATTAACTAAGATATTATTAATATACTGAATAATGTGAATTTTCCTGTATTTTCCAGAGCTTTAAACCACATACCATCTAAAATTACCTATAGTTTACAAGAAATTATAGAAGATCTACTTGATTTTAGTTCAGTATATTTAAAGTTGAATGGACGATTAGTTTATTGGATGCCTGCTTTTAATGCAGAGTAAGGAGACTTTATTAATATTCCAAATTATTTTTTAAAAAATTCACTTAAATTCAGATGTGTGACTGCTTAATAATTTTATATATTTATTTTATATTTTTTCACTCTAGAAAGGAGTTTCATTTTCATTCATAAATATGTAAATAATTTAACTGAAAATACTTCTTAATTGTTAATCATTTAACAGAAATTATTGGTTTTTATAGTTTCGACACAAAGCAGCTGCCTTGTCATCCATGTCTTAAACTCATAAGTTACTGCAAACAAGCACTCACGGGTCACTCGTCTCGCTACCTCATAACCATGGAAAAAATCAAAGAAAATGTATGTATATTTTTCATCCAAAGACCATTGCAAAAACTAAATATTTTTAGTAAGTTTTTAAGAGCTTTAACTACTCTAAGATGAATATATAAATTATCATCCATTGGGGCTGCAGTGGTGGCCTAGCAATAAGGTGACGGCCTCGGAGCCGGAGGGTTCCAGGTTCGAAAAACGATTCCACTGAAGATGTGCCATGTATTGGGCCTGTTGTATGCCAAATCAAATGTAGGGGACCAAACGTCTTCCTGCAGGTGTGTTTCAGAAGTTTGGAGAGAGGGGGTTCTAGCTCGGGTGTTGCCCTCATCATGTGACCACAGTTCAAAATTGCGAGGTCAGAACCAAAATAGCTCTTGTGTTGCTTCAAAATGGGACATTTTATATAATTAAACTAAATCATTGAGGTTGCAATGGCCTGGTCTCTACTTTGGGATCTAAGGGTCATGGGGTGCTAGACCCGATTCCACCACGTACACAGGCCTGTTACCCTTTTAATCCATTAGATGTCCTTCTAGTGGTATGGCATGGAAGTTTGCAAAAAGGGGCTACTTGCTCAGATGTCATCTGACAACTGCTCAAAATTGCTAGGTTCGTCCTAAAATAGCCCATAAATCTACTAAGCTAAGTCAATCGCTTGGAAATGTGTTTGTTTTAATCTGCGAGATTTGTATCTGATAATAATTTTTAAAATACAAATGTTGAGAATTTATTAATATTTTACTTTTCAGTTACTAAGAATTAAATTGCTCTTGCACTTTGATATCTATTCCGTTTGAGAATAAATTTTGACTGCCAATGTTTTGAATTGTATGCATCTGTTTTCAGGGCTTTTTCTTGACAGTGCTATATTGCCACAAACATGCAGTCACAAGTATTTATTATTTCTTCAGAGTCTGTATCATGTTCTTGATATTTAATGTGAATTTAGTTTGCAATACTGGTATTTAACTTTTTTTAAACAAGTAATAGTTTCATTTTTTACGTACTGAATTGGATTTTTGTTGTCGTTACATACAGACTAGTACAAATACCCTTCCTTACAAACCTTAACATTTTTTTGTTCCCCTCTCAGAGTAAATTTAGAGGAGGCTGTAATTACCTGTTAATTTAATCGATTCGAAGATATGTATAGCTAACAAGAAGAGGAAGAAAAGTCAGCCCCACAATGGCTGTTGAAAGGGGCAACATATCTTTTTGTTTAATTGATCATAATCCTTACTTTAAAAGAATAACTTCAGATTTCATCTAGTTGTAGTCAAATTAAGTCATGCTAACTTCGATACCAATGCATGCTGACAGTAAACTTTAATTGTACATGTATATTATTAAACGGCAAAGTATCCTGTGGTTTTTTAATTAACCTCCCAAGCAGTAAGTTGTTAAGTGCATTTCGATATGCTAGTAAATCTCGGAATATTCAATATCTCTATATTGTTCAGAAAATGCACAAATAAATTAATCTATTTTTAAGCTGAATGTGAAAATTAGGAAAAGAGACTTAAACTTAGAAAATTTACAACTGATTAGTAATAGTTGTTTAATTTTTAAAAAATAAGTGAAAACCTTGTTTCTCTGATTTTTCAATCTTGATGTTTGTCCATTTCTTTTTCAGCTGAATGCTGCTGAGAAAGGGTATGTTCCAGAAACTGCATTGCATTTTCGTAAAAAATATTTTGAAAAGAAGAAGACTGTAGAATAATTTTATTGTATGTTTTAATAAATTTTTTATTTCTTTTATTGAAGTCTTATAAGCAAAGTTACTGTGTTTTTTTAATGCCAGAACAGTTTCCTCTAAACTGAAATTTCCATTATAAAAATACTTTATTTTATCTATACATTATTCTATAGTACAACAATTTAAATCAGCAGTTGATTCAAAAACTATACAATAATTTAAGAATGATATTTGAAGGCTGGAAATAGAAAATGTATTAAATACATTTTTTTTTTTTAATCAAAACCTAGGAAATGATGTAGGTGAAACAAAAGTACTGCAAAACCTGACATTTCTTTTCCATTCTCCATCAAAATTTGCAATTTGTCACTTACTGCCTTTTCCATTTCCAGTCTTCAATTATTCAAATACTTAAACTTTTTTACACAGATGGACAGAAGACAATTATTCTGAATATCACAGTCATTGTTTAATATGATGAAACAAGGGTCATTTTTTTTTCACATATCCACACATACTTTTTAAAAAACACCTGTTCGTTATCCAATATAGAAATGTTTTAAAAATATTTTAATACAAACAATATCACAATCAAAATATCAAAGTAGTAGACCCTGAAAAGGATCACATTATAATTGTTAATATTTAATAAAAATTCAGTATATTTTGGAAAATAGAAGATTTAGTGTTATTGTTGCTGTATTGTGCATAAGATGTTTTATACAATGATATTTATACATATGAAAATTCAGCAGCATACAAAATTTGTGCACTTAAATTTCTTCTCACAATTACATGAAATCATTTTAAACACTTTTTTTATGTATGAACATGCTGAGATTATATATTTACAATCACAATGCAGTTCATAATTACTTTGTATCTTGTTGATCATCTGTCCCATAATCTTGAATCATTTAGATCCAGGTTTGATACTTGTGAACAGTTTGTTACCTCTTAACTGAGTACAAAGTAACTGCATAAAACGATGGATGTGTGAATCTCTTTCAGTTTTTTTACTCTCAAATATAACAACCAGAGTCATTCGAGCTTCAATTTTAGAGAGGAAGTATGTGGCATTCATCCTCTGAAATTATAAAAGCAAAAATTGACTATAGTCATATTCCACATAAGACTAACCTGAACATTGAACACCTCACAAAATAAGAATATAAGACTGGGAATAAGATTTGTAGAACTGTATTTTATTAACTTGGCATAGAGTATCTATAGATGGCATGTCCCGAAATACTCTAGAAAACTGTGATAAATGCTAGAGATCTGGAAGTGGAGGTGAATGAAGACGGCATGGAACATGAAAAGCTCCAGGAACTTCTGAAAGATGAACTCTAAGAAGCTCAGCAAAATGTGTTTTCCTCTAACAGAGAGGAAGACGCAAAATAACCAATGCCAACAATGGCAATTAAAAGTGGGAGAATGTCACAATAATAGTCTCAGAATGGCCCCTAAACCAAGTTTAGATAACAGGCTTGGGGATATTAATACTGGGAATGTTATTAATCACTTCTGAAAAATTCTTAAGAGATAAAAAACATTTGAAATTGGGCAGATTCTTTAACGATTCACAAATTTTTAAAAAGCATTATTGATAAAAACGCAACACTATATAAATTTTGTTAGTCGCAAGAATGTATTATCAAATCTCCAAATTCTTAATCTTAATCTTAAAATTTTTTTTAAATTATATCTGTTTTGTTAACCAATTGTCAGTTACTGATCATCTTTAAATGAATTATGTTCAGTAAGGAACAAAAAAAACTATTGTAATATAATTTCAAAAACATATACATTTTGTTCCTAAGGAAAAAATATTTAATATTTTTTTAATAACACTTACTGGGTCAAATATTGAGACAGCTGTTTCAGTGTTACGAATATCCTGCTCCTTGTTATTCATGATCATAACAACACTTGGCCAATGTGTCGCCAGCTTTTCTTGGCTAAAGAAGTTCTGGTTTTAGGGGAAAAAATAAAAATTAGTTCTAGATAATGCTCATTGGCTTTTAAATCAATCCAGTACAAAAGCCACCACTGCTACAAAACAGCAATTGAAATAAAACATCTCATCATTTATAAAACTTAACTTACAGGAGGATAAGAAACTATAGGTGGAAAAGAATCCAAACCCTTTGGTGTCTCGAAGGCCTTCTGAGGATGGCAGTAACCATGGCCAGAATAGTCGTCTAATCCAGCTGTGTCAAGTACTATAGCTATACAAGCCACATCATACTTCTTTTGAAAAGATGTAATCCTATCAATGCAACAAAAAAACACAGTTCATATTAAAAATAATTTCACATTTTATTTTTGTTGCATTTAACAAAACCTGTAATGTTTCAGTACTCAAATCAATACTTGTGATAGTGAAGAACAGGTCAAGAAATGATAGATTAGTTTAGAGTACACTACCCAATAGAGAAAGACATGTTTAACTTACCCATCCCAGTTGTTCAGAGATAGATGCACCACTTTACGGTGAAATTAGGGTATTATTTTGCTGCAGAACTAGGTTGCCCCAAAATAACTACAGCTTAAAAGTAAAGAATTATTGGAGTTTAGTTTACTTATATTATCATTTCATTTTGAAGCAACACGAGGGCTATTTTGGGATGAACCTCGTAATTTTGAAGCACAATCAGATGACGAGGTTGGCACTTCCATCTCAAAACTTCTGCACCACACCAGCGGGAGAACGTTTGGCCTCATACATGTGGATCTTCAATGGAATCAAGTTTCAAACTTGGAACCCTCCAGCCCCGAAACCGACACCTTGCCACTAGGCCACATCGACCCCCAAAGAATAATTTGAAGAAGCGACGTCTACAGAGTTGAGGACATTGATTCTCTCAGAGAAGCAAGAAAGCTAACATTATCAAAGTTAAGAGGCAGTTGTAAACAAAGTAGAAAAAGTCAAGCTGGCCATTGTTCCTAGTATAGTTTTCCCTCTGGTGCTGTACCACTATCGAGCTTCATTGTTTAAGCATCGATTTAGTACAGTCGAATAAAATTATGTTTACATATTTATATAATATTTAAGATTTACATTATACTCAAGTTGATTAGTTATTATTGATGTGGACTTTAAGATAGTTCATTAGTCAAGAATAAATTTTTCCATTTGTCATCAAATTTTCATTACAAATAGTACCAAAAGAAATCACAAAAGCTTAAATATGCATTTAGAAATGTGAGATATAAAAATTGAAACAGTTCCATCAAAATATAAAGCACATTTCAAAAGGTCACATTTGTAAATACTTACTTCGAAAAATAGTCAAATGAAGCTTTGGCACAGAAGTTCTTCATATCAACAGGTGTTGTCTGCTTGCTCAGAATTTCATGAAAGTACAAGGTAAACTGAAAAAAATATCAGGAAAGTTAATTAAATCATTGAGTATTTTTGTAAATTACCAATAATGTGTGAACTAACCTTAATATTTACAAAAAAATTTGGAATTATAATGAAAAAGATTTAGAAAACTCTATTAATCTTTCAGTTCCAATATACTTTTCAAGTGTTTTGTTGGAAATATATAACATAATATCATCTTCAAAAAGAAATCATCTTGAACAATCATTAAAAAATTGCAAAGAATAAAATTGCAAAATATAAGAACCAAGCCACATTAGTTGTTAACAAAACTTGTTTGCCTTTTTATATTTTACTCAATAAATGGTGAATTCGAATTCATTTTTTTTATTGCCACCACTTTATAAAAATTTCTCCTCTTTACCTCTAAATTTTGTTCTTTCAATATGAGGATAAAGACTATTTCATTCATTCTTCTAAAATTCCAACATATTCATACTAATTGCACATAAATTTCACATCAAAAACTAAACCAAAATGCCACAATTCATCATTACAAATTGAGTCAAAATATTAAGACTAAATTTTACAATACAAATAATCGGGGTGAAATCAAATACATTCCAATTATGAAAAATGTTAAAGAATTATGGCAGTATTTTATAACAATGTGACAAAAACAAATAGCAATAAAAAATTAAACATTAGTACAATTTTTTTTTTTTACCTCAACGATCCTAAATTTTAGAAAAAGATTTTTTATTTCTTATTGGAGTACATCACTAAAATATTTTTTGATAATCCTAGGTTGTTTTTTTGAGTGGGATTTAATGGTGCAAAAACCAGATTTGATCATAATGTGCCAAATATATGGCATTTAAATAATCTTAGAGTGCATTAAAAATATACTACACTAAAATTAATATGCAACAAAAAGCTATTTAATACATTCATTAATGAATGGATGCTTGAGTCAGGGGTGTAGTGGAGCTGGAAGGCATCGGAACGCTATTCTGGCACTGCTTTTTTTATGAGAAATAAGCAAAACAGTATTTTTTTCACCCAGGGGTGAGAGCATTCCGGCACTGCTTATTTTGTGAATATAACACTGACTAGAGTCCTGCATTAAATAAAGAAATCCAATCATCCCTAAAAAAAAGAGTATCCACCCAGATGTCATGACCCATCTTATTTTTCAATGCTTTCTTTCCATAGTAGAAAATGACAAAATTAATGAAATTAGAAATATTACAATTTGCAAGCATGTATTAATAGAGGGAGAAAGACTCATTCTGGTGCACTTACCCTGCAATGCACACAGAAGACTAAAACTGGCAGAATGTTAAGAATTCTGAATTAACTGCATTAAATTTGGAATAAATTCAGACCTTGAAAGAAAGGTGTTTTCCATCTACATTTACTGGCTCACTTGCTTCAAAAGAGCAGACAATGAAAACAACTGACAGAATTGTGTAAATTTTGAATAAATTTGTATTTTATAAAATTTGAAAGAAAAAAATTTGAATAAATTTATGAATGAATGAATGCAGTGGTGAATCCAGGGAGGGCTATCAGGCTGCAGCCCTCCCCCCCCTCACAGAGCTAAACCAAAATTCTTGACTTTATTTAAAATCACTACAACTGTTTGTTCTTAATTTTCATTTTAAAAAATAATAAAATCATGACAACATTGCCTTCTGGCTTGACAGGCTCGAAAAGCTTCCTAATTTTCTAGTCATTCCACTTGTACTTGTAGCGTTGACGCAGTCGAAAACGTTTTTTGGCTAGTTATCTCATTCTATTTTTTATTAAATTATACAAAGTATTGTAGTGTTCTTTATGATTCTTATTATAAGGTCTGTAAAGTTAAAATGTTTTGGTTTACATAAGCCATGAGGTTTGAATATTCGTCACTACAATACAAAATTTTTATGACCTCAGCCCGCCCTCCCAGACCCGAATCCTGGATTCGCCACTGAATGAATGCAAGCAAAAATGACAAATAAAAGTTAAAGCAAACATAACTTATGAAAGTGAAGAGGAATTCACAATCATAATATACATCATCATGTTTGGGAATTCTTTTTCTAACTGAGCCATAACATAATTTAAAAGGTTGAGAATAAGGTCTTCCATATCTTTATTTATGATAATTTATCGTCTATGTTCATCGTTCATAGCTTTGACAGAATTGGCTTAAATACATTTTGTATAAAATATACATGGAATCACCATATACTAATAGTTTTGCCCATTTTGTAACTTTTAGATCAACAGAAGGAATATTTTATTCTTCAAAGAATTCTTTTTCTATTTTTCCTGATTTATAAGCAAATATACCACCATAAAATTAATATAAATTTCTAATGTAATCTTTAACAAGTTCTTCACTAATCCATAAACCTTTATTATTTAGAATTTTTTTAAAAAAAAAAATCTCAAGCCATGATCTTCTTTATTACATTTTATAAACAATATTTCATTCTTGTGGATCTGATTCACAATTAAGTGCAAAAACAGATACAGTTCAAATGATTCCAAATGAATCCTACTTATTTCTCTTGCAATAATTGTTCTATTTGGTAGAAAAAAACCTTGAATATTAATAATAAGTGTTATATCATTAATCTTCAACTTATTACACATGCAATTTTTTAAATGAAATGTTTTAAACTTTTTCATAATGGCCTAAATTTTGTGTATGAATTCCATCTTCTCAAATACAATGTTTATCATCTGAAGGTGATAAAGCTTTTTTATTTACTTGAATAGAATATATTTCACATTTAACACTTCTAATTAAATTCATTGTTCGATAATGTTCATTATTATGAAATAAACTTTTAATCTTCAAATGAAATTCTATTTTTAACAACACATTTTTTAGTTTTTTTTTATTTTATTTCATCTTCAGCTACAAGTATACATCTTAGATCTCAATCCAACAAATTCATGTAATAATTTTTCATAATGTTCACCTTTCATCTTACCAAAATTTTTTATGACTTTTGGCATATTTATTATGCTCTTGACAATCTGACGTATAAAAATAATCAATCATAGTTTTCATATCTTCATAAAATTCACCAGTTTTAATATTGAAAATAAATTTAAACAAATCTAAAAATCTTAATTTTAAACAGTTCCCACAGTTAACTACTTTCCTTTTGTACTTGGAATAATGTCAATTTTAGATTCATCAAATCTGAGTTCTTTTATAAACAAATGAGCATTGTATCCTGAGTTATGCAAATAAGTTAAAATGAAATTTGGAAGTTTATAACCCAGATTGCATTCTTTCTGAGCTGGTCCTCTATATTTTCCAGTTAAATAACAATGATCACTGACTTAACCTTTTAAAATTTCTTTTTCAATATATGACAAATATTAATTTGTTCATAATGATTTTTTATCAAAGTCAATCATGGAATGAATATCATTATATTTTTTTCTTTTTCAGAAATAAATTTTTCAATTTACAAGTATCATTTCTTAATTCATTATTGTGATAATTTATTAATGGTAAAGCATTATGCATTAATTTATTTTTTTTATTCTTATTTAATTTTATTTCTTTTAGCCAAAACATCTTTTCATGAGGATACATTTTAAATCTGTTCGAATACTTGATAAAAGCCTTTGCAATTCTGTATAAGTTTTATTAATATTTTTATTAACAAATAATAGCTTATGATACTGTCCAACATCTTTACCAAAATTCCATAAGTTCTTTTCAGTCAAACTTTTCATTATAAAATTATATTTTTTGAAAAATTCTTGAATGAAACCTTCCCATGTCCTTTTTTCCAATCTTCGAATTTCTCTAGGATATATCGTTTCCTCTAGTTCATTTAAAATTGTGACTACAGATATACGCTCTAATCAGATTATCTTGTTTTGAAAAGTGATAATCCTTTATAGGGCATTTTGCAAAATCAATTATTTCTACAAAAATTTATTATCTCGAGAAAATTCTTGAAATATTTTTTTTACCTTAGAAACAAGAGCAGCTTTCAGATTACGCAACCAAGTATACAATCCAGGAGCTGGGGGTGGTTTGGATGAAACAGCAGTAGACAACTTTTTTATCTGTGAAGACATCAAGTGAAAGAAACAGGTTCAGAAATTATTGCCGTTAAAATCCATATTCAATGTTACAATGCTAAAAAAAAAAAAATACTATACATTTCCAATTTATCTTAAAACACTTCTTAGCCTAAATATCTTAAAGGATGAAATGTAAGAATTTAGATCAAAGACACTTCAATTTTTATTAAAACATTCCTAACTAAAAAATATAATTTTTGATTATTTTAGTAAAATCAAAATGGAAATTAATTTTTGGTACCAACAAGAATTTTATGCAGCATGCTAAATAACAATTCATAAAAAACAATTCATATAATATAACTGAAAACAATACAATAAACTAAAATAGCAATGCATTATTATGTGTCAAATAATAGTAACTTTTTCAAAATTGCTATCAGGATCATTACCAATCGGAATCATCAATGCATCCAGTTTGCTCTATATTTTATGATCTAGATCCATTTCATCTCAAAGTTAAAAGGAAAATAATAATTCAAAACTACATTTTCACCTCAATAAAAAAAATAAAGAGGACAAGACACTATTTAAAAAGATATGAAAGAGAAAGGTATTTATTATTTCTAACTCCACTTTACTCTAAATAAGTCAAAACTAATATTAAAAATAAATAATATCAAAGTAAAAGTTTTTCCAAAAAAATGTAAGCAAAACAGCAACAAACTCGAAAAAACTCATCCGAAAGAGTAAAACTACGTTTCAAAAATGCAGAAGTGAATTATCCTTTACAGTGGTGATTGATTTTAAAAATCCTGAAAACTATGATGGAGTAAAAATCCAATATAATTTGAAATAATTCAGAATATCAATGTCATTCACAAACATACTGATCATTCTTACACATGGAAAGCCTCTACACTTTTGTGCCTGCGTAAGGTGGAGTTGATTTCCCCAAAATAGGGGTAAAGTGAAAAATGGAAGGGGAGATGCTTACATTTTATTCAGCAGTATATAGTCTAACAAAGAACTCCAAAAAAGCACTCATCTTACTCATTGCCTGTCACCCCTTACCGTCCCATGTCCATCCAACTGAAATGGCAACTGTAATGGTTGCAGGAACAAGGACATAGGGTGGCGTACTGTCGACCCTTACCGTAGAAAAAGCATTCAAAAGTGCCAATCTTGGGTTTATCAGTGAACAGTACATGCATGCATACACATGTTTTCAAACTTCTCATTAGTGAAACAAAAATTATAATACTTTTTAATTTATTAAAAATTAACTTAAGATTCACTACATCATTTCATAAAGTTCCTTACCTTCTCGCATCTCATCATTTTTAAAAATAATTTCTAAAACTTGGTTTTTTTAAGGGGAGAGAGGACTTGCATTTATATTTTTGTCATTGCCGCTAGTTGGGAAATCCTGCATTGATAGTTTTCCTCATTGCACTAACCTTCACAAAAAAAAAACTTTTATTGGTTTTATTAATGTTACCAAAATTTAAGAAGAACAACATTCCTTTCAAAGTTTTCCGGTACTTTTCCGTTAGCCGGGCGCAAGCGAAAAATCGCCAAATAATGTAGAATTCCGCCAGATTTCTTACAACCATTCTCTTGGCGACATTTGCGCCCAGCTAACGGAAAATCGTTTTGCTTGGCGACTTGGCTTACGTTTGGTTCACAATTGGCGACATTTGCGCCCGGCTGACGGAAAATCGCTTCGCTTGGCGACTTGGCTCGCGTTTGGTTCACAATTGGCGACATTTGCGCCCGGCTAACGGAAAAGTACCAGTTTTCCATTGACATTGTATAATAGTGTGCACAAGTTCACATTTTACTTTGTAGTCTTAAACACAAAATGACCCAATTTCCAATATTATGGTAACATTAATTGAACCACCTTGTTTGAACTATATATCGTCTAAAATTTAAATTTCTAAAATCTTTTAAAGTTGTACTTGCTCTTAAACAAAATTTGAGAAAAAGAAGGAGTCTACACTTCACAAATTCGGAACTATGGGATTTTAGAAAGTAAAGTATTCTGAATCCCACCTATATCTGGACCACAATCACCTTTAAAATATAAATAAAATTTATTAGTACAGAAGCTTACCTCTTTAGGCATATTTTGCCAGGCTCCTAATTTAGAATGTGCATCATGCAAACACAAAAGAGCGGGAAGAAACCTCCAATTCTGCATGTGAATTTCAGCTTCCAAAAGTTTCATGATAGTTTCACACTCAAAACTATAAGAAATATTTTTTAATAAATCAAATCACCCAGTTTTTATTTCTTATACAAAACAATTACATATTTTTAATACTAAGTGTGTGTGTAAAATATTTTCTAACTCTTATTTCACTCAGTTTCATTTTACAACTAATAGTAGGTTTCTTCAATCAATAGTGAACTCACACTTAACTACTTTCTCTTAAAATCAATACAAGTTCATAAGTAACACACCCATTAACTAATTAATATCAGATTAGTTTAACTGAAAGTGATAAAAGCCACAGCAATCACATCTTTTACATTAAACTTTATACAGTTAAAAAGTGATCTAATATGTGTGAAATAGTAGCTGTAAGAGTGCAAATTCCCCTTCAGAAATTTAACCACAAAATTACATTTAGAAGAAATATACCAAATAATCAGCAATAATCCCTATTCACACTGGAACCACACAATTATATAAAGTACCTTAATTTTCCAAAAATGTATGATTTTATAATTATGTATATCTATAAATTGTTATCAATTGATCAAACCAAATTTTAAAATTTACAATTAAAAAACACCTCTGTCGATTATATACATATATATATTTCACACCAATTCTAGAAATTAACTCTAAAAAATGTGATTGAAAAAATATGGCTTTTCTGCACAATGCCTAATAACTGTAGAAAAAGTAATCACAAAGGCATGTTCGAATTTTTTTAAAAATATGCAATATCTGCACTAATCAATTTAGTTTTAGAAAGAGAAAAAGTGTTTACTGTTCAGAGAAAATCAATCTTACTTTTAAAAATTCCTTTTAAAGTTCACTACGAAGAACTTGAACATAATGGCATGAATTTTAAAAACTAGAGAAATAGAGAGTCACAAATGCTATTTACCTAAAAGCAGATTTTAAGGGGGACAGCATGGGATGATGAAAGAGTTTTAAATTGGTTTTAACAATATCGCTAATTGAATTCAAAAGTACATCAAACTTTATATATCTGTTGGAGCCCATAGAATACATCTTCTCATAGCTTACAAAAACATTAAGGCAATTTTTCTTTCAAAAATAGAAACAGAAGCAACAATAATAAAAATAGTATTAAACGATTAAATTTAGCATAAAAGGTTTTTTTTATATATTTTCTGTTATTAATTTTTGTCATCTTTTAGCTGTTATTAGGTATATGCACAAAAAGAATGTAATTGGATTTTCTCTTTATGTAACAACTAGCTGCCTTCGGCGACAAGCTTGTTCACCGGAAATATGATTTCAATTGAATCTCTTATGCATAGTTTGATATTCATTGTTCCCTTGATAATTTCAAATATCAAATTTTGATAGACATTTAATCCATGTTCTTTCAGTAGCTTTGGACCTGTTCTGTTCGGTGTCTGCATGAACGTCAATAATAGAGTCAAGTAGCTGGCTGTGTCATGCAACACCAAATTGCACATTATCGGCATCAACTTCTCTCTTATTCCTCTTGCAAAATATGCATTTGATTTGAACTCTAAAATGGTGCGGCACATTTTACTTCTAGCCGCGTGTTAGCTGGATGAAAATATGCCGATTAAATCATAGCATTAAACATTAAGATAATACCTTATCTTTCAACAGTGATAGAAAAACAAGCAAATAAATGTTTGTTTAAACAATGAAAATGGTTTGAATTGCGTTGCAATGAAAAGTATTGTTGCAAATTGTACCAATTAAATATTTTTTAAAAGTTATTAAAATTAGATAAAAAATTGTATGGCAACTTAATTGATATCAATGAAAAGGTAATTTTTTGTACTTTTAAACGGCATAAAAATCATTTTTATGCTATAATATTTTTGGAAGTTATTAAGGAAGAATGCCAAAATTTCATTTAATTTTTAATTAAAATTTCAAAAAAAGGGCTCCAAGATGCACATTCTTATCCTCCAAAGTATGTTTGTGCCAAATTTCGTGTCTCCAAGTCCAGTGGTCTGCCCTGTAGAGCACTAACACACACAGACATTCTCCTTTATTATTAGTAGAGATAACATATAATCAAACCATTTATTTAACATAAAAGGAGAATTACTTATTTTGAGATATTATTTAATCATCCTTTGTTTCAAAATCAAACATTTTATTGTTGTTGCAAAATAAAACAATTTATTTAATTTATAAAGAGTTTTTTAATATTATAAAAGTGCTGGATATTTCAAATAACAAATCATTCATTAAAATTTCAGCTCAATATTTTGATATTAGACAACAATCAAATAATTACAAAAGCAAATCTGAGTATAACCTAAGCTCACATGGAATACAATTTTAAATTTCTTTGTTAACACAAAAGGAATTTAAAATTTAAATTATTTTTTAAAAGAAAACAACTAGATATTAAATTTTTAAAATTGCAGAAATAATTTAAGCAAGCAAGTCTAAACCAGTAAGTCTGTAACAGTCCTATAAATAGGAATGGGCATTGATGGGTTAATAAAAGGTCCAAGGTCAGAGAGACAAAAGGTTTGCGCTTCAATGAAGTTGAATGGGTGATCAACCTGGCACTCAGGGGGGTTTCAGCAGCTAATAGAGGTTATTTTAACATTATGGCTAAAAATTCTGGGACAAACAAAAGTGGCTGTTGAGAGGGTTTGCCGTTAAGATGTTCAGATTCAGGGGTGGTCGCTTAAGAGAAATTTTGCATTAAAGGATACAATTCCATTGTTTTCATACGTGCTCGAACAAAACTTAACAGCTGACCACAAAGATGGCTAGCCAAGTTTTCGAGAACATCTTCTCCCAGGTATGCTGGCAAATTCTGTGTGCTGCCTCGAACAGAACCAGTACTTCCAAAGGAACTTGCTGCAGAACTTGAAACTTCACTACCAACACTCACAGGGGAGGAGGAAGGTGGAGTAGGAGTTCTATAGGAAGATGAAGGTGACATGGTAGGAGTTGAAACAGGTGTGATGTAGTGCTTGTCTTCCAGGCGTTGGTATTCATTCATCAATGCTTCATACATCGATTTCAGTGAACTCTACAATTTTAGGAAAACATGAGCTTAATTTTAAGGAAATGCATTATAAGTTACGTCTTTCATTTAACTGCAGTTTGAAATAAAGTTAGAAAATGTAACTGAAATATATAACTATCAAAACATGAAATTTTGCCTAACGAAATAATTATTCGATTTGATCTGTTATCTTCTACAAATTCTTACATTGTAGAATAATATTACAAGTGTTTTTGAGAATACTAAGAACAGCAACCTTACGCTGCCCTTGACACACTTGCTGTGAAAAATTGTAAATATTATGACATAAGATTGAGAAACTTGGCATTTATTTTAGCTGTTGCTAAGTTGCAAGGAAATTACTATATTTCATAAAAACTACAAACTGGCTGGTAAAATGCAAGGAGTAACAAATAAGATGCTGATCAAGGGCTCTTTCAAAAATGATTACTATTTCAGTCCATAAAGTTATAAAGCTTATATATATGAAAATAAGATCAAGGATGAGAAGAAATCACAAAACTTGTCTCATCAAAATTCAAAAAACTAAAAAAAAAAATCATCTCAATGATTTCACATCTGTATTGTAACTCTGAAGGCACACCAACGAATAAAACAACCGTTTTATTCTGAATCCAAATGCTTCATTTCGGTATCTAACATATGCATATTTTCTTAAAAATTCAGATAAAAGCAAATTTTACTAATCAAAATAATACACAGAAAGGTAATTAAAAGCAAAAAAAACTTTATCATTTTTGGAAACCATTTCATAAAAAAAATAGTAAAAAATTTTGTAAAGTAAAAACAATGCATCTAAAAAGAATTCTAGCTGCTTCAACGACACACATGCATACACAAAAAAAAAAAAATATTTTATAATAAAAGTAATTCACCCATTTATGATAGATATAGGAATTTTGGAATCTATGCATGAAATTTGTACGTTATTTTTAAATATGAAAGCAACAAAAACTGGAAAAGAGTAAAAACTTTAGTTTCCTTGTGTTATGTAGCATATTGAACAAAGGAAACAACTATTCTATGATATCTATCTATATAGAAAATATTTTGCATTTTTTATTTCTGAAGTCAATATTCAACTGTACAATTCATATGCAAGACAATCTCTCTTTTTTTTTTTACATCTAAGAGTTGAATACTTCTCATATAGAACACTGCGTGTTTGCTTTCCTTGATTAACTATCAAAAGAATCATTAAAAAAGGATTCTTTGCTACATTTCTGAAAACTTCCTTTTTGGCTAGTATCTGCAGAATTACAAATATAGGTGCATAATGACAAAAATTAGTTTTTCCTGTACAGTGATGTTTAAAAATTTACTTAAGAATTCAAACCATTTTTCACATTTCTACATTTCCTTACCAATATAAGAAAGCAGGTAGAAGTGACAAATTTGATCATGGTGACAAGTTTAAATATATAATAACTTCCATATATAATATTTAAAACATAAATAAATATATAAATAACTTCCAAATGTCTATCATTCTAATTATGGAACATTCTGCACAAATGGGTTAAAAAGGTAATGAGAAAAGAACCTGCACACAAATTTGTGTATAGTGTAACTATACATCAAAAGTATTTGTTTCACTAAAAAAACCAAGGAAAGCTTAGTAGACAATCAAGAAATAGTTCACAGAAAACTTACATCTTTTCTTAAAAATCCTTTTGGCCCAAGGAAAATAAAATTTGCATAATTCTTTTCAGCAGCTGCTAAAGATGCAAATGCTGACAATGCTGAACTGAAGAAAGGTGCAACAGTATGATTTTTAACAGCAAGATCTCGCTCCTTTTCCTGAAATTTTATAACACATTTATAATTTAAGTATCATTAAGCAAGTTAAATTATTATTAAATGCTAATTTGTGCTCTTTTAAAACATAAAATTGTTAATCAAGGACAAAATAATGAAGTTCAAATAAAGTTTAAGAAAATGAATTTAAGAAAAAAAATAAAGAACTTTTCAATGGGTTATATAATGGGTTATGGGTTTTCTGGGTTAAACAAATTGTAAAAGAAAATTTAAATAACTGAAACAAAAATTAATAAACAAATTCAAAAAAGAAATTTATTATACAAGAGACAGTTATAGGTTCAAGAAAAATTATAAGACATAATTACAAAACTAACGAATGCACAACTGCAGTGATATCTCTAATAATTGTATAGCACCTACAGATAAGTTTTACTGCTTCACACAACAATAATAATATAAGACAATGCTGACGAAAAGTCAAATATTATGACAGAAATTCGATTAAAGCTATAAAATTTATAACACTTCTAAATTAAAATGAAAAGAAAATCAATTTAATAGAGTTTTTTATAGTAGAACAATCTGTCACACAATATTTAAAGCACGACTTCTAAAACTTTCACCATTAGTGATGCCCTTAAAATTTCCCTGGCCACAATGGCACCAGATAAATTTTACAGTGACCTCAAGGTTCGAAAATAAATAAAAAGATGAAGTATTAATTAATGAGAATTAAAAGGATATTTAATTGAAAATAGCTATTAAGCACATTTTAATGAAACACTTAGGTACTTTTTTTAAAGCTATTTTTGCTTACAAATATCGAAGAATCTGCAACAAGTAGTTTTTGAAAACTTGGTATTTTTCTATACACTTTAAGAAGCCAAAATTTAAAGTATTAAATCCATGCAATATCAATTATATTTAACTAGAATAATAATTATTTTTTAACTCTAAAAACTATAACAACTTTAATTCTAATCAAAAGAAGAAAATTACACACAAAAAGTGCATATTCTACTAAAAGAAACATCTTATAAGAAAATGGGAAAGGTGTTATTGTTATGATAATGTTGTATATATACACTGAAGAACCGAAACATTATGACCACCTACTCAATAACAGGTTGTACCTCCTTTGACCTTCAAAGAAGCTGCAACTCGCCTGGGCATAGATGCCACAAGTTTTTGGTTCATGACTGTAGACAGGTTATACCAAATGTCTAAGCAGCGGTCACACAAAGTCGAGATATTCGGACATGGTGGTGTTTGAGCTCTGAGATGCCGCTCCATCACATTCCAAATGTGCTCCATTGGATTAAGTATCTGATGTCCTTTTTCTTTGATGACGCATGGATGACCAACACCTTGGCGTCTACTGCTGCTGCTGGTGTCACTGTCATTTATCCTCTTTGCATTAATACTAACAACGGCAGATCGTGAACAACCTACCAGTCGTGCAATTTCGGTGATACTCGTTCCGAGTCTTCGGGCCATTACGACCTGCCCTCTGTCAAATTCGCTTAGATCAGCAGCCTTTCCCATCACTCGCAAAAGTAAGTGCAAGAATGATTACTTACCTTCTCCAGCAGCAGTTAAATACCATTCTCACTTAACCACATGCCCTCCACGTCATCCAGACGAGTTCATTGAAAAATGTGGGGATTGTCGTAATGTTTTGGCTCGTCAGTGTATATTAATAAACTGAGACTAATAAAAATTTCATTTACTCAAATAGTTTAGAGTGGATAGATAAAATTTTAAAAAAAACAATCCACAAATTACTGCCAAATATATTTTGATGAACATACCAAATACTCTTTAGCTTTGTCATAAGAGAAACTTCCTAGTAAGTTAAAGAAATTGTCTAATATTGTTTGCTGCTTGATAATAATATCTTCAGCATTTTCAGACATCTTTGGACCTAAAATTAAAAATAAAAATTTATTTATATTTAAAAAGATATTTAAATAAATATTCCATTGAAAAGCCTAAAAGTTCAATCATATTAGTAGAATATTATTTTTACAATAACACATTAGTAATTTTTAAATATATTTTACTCTAAAAAGATTATAGCTGTTTCTTTGAGATGAAAAGATAATAATAACAAAACAAGATTTTGAAAATCCCATTTATAAGTTCCTAGTAAAATAATGGGGTTTTTTAACAGTTTGATTTAGTTTTCAATATGACATTTCTTGGTATATTTTAATTAAAAATATAATTTCTTAAATATTCCAGGTTTTTAATGAAAGAAAATTTATTAAAGTGTTTATGAGGGGAAACTTTTATCTAGTTTGCATATAGATCTAGAAAATTAGGATTGCTTTGCTCAGCAAAATTACAAAAAGTAACGTATAAAAGATAATGTAATACACTAAAATCATCGATTCTCTCTTGTAAAACTATCTGGTCAAATAATTCAGTTTATTCCAGAAAGTCATATAAGTAAGTAGTAGTTAATCAGCAGTTGTTTCCCAATGTAAATTTTGGCAACTTTATCCCACTTAAGAGGGCACTTCAAATATAGGGATGAGAAGCCGCCATATAAAAGTTAGCAGATTCTTACTTCTCGGAAGGTACAATAATGGTGGTGTGGCTCTTCAGGCCCATCTCCCTTAGTAATGGGGAGGGACAGCGCATGTACCCACAATAGGGGCTATTATGCATTCGGCCACAGTGCCCGCGTTTTTGTCATATTGACCAGTCTTTCAGTTTTACCCATATGCTAAGGTAGGGCAGGGTTTTCTTTGAGCCTATTTGGTCAAATAATTCAAATTATTCCAAAAAGTTAGATATAACTAAAAACTGTTAAATAATAAGATTGATCCTTTTTCAACCAAAATTAAATGAATTGCTTCAATTAAACAATTTTCCATTACACCACTTCTACCTAATGCTCCCTTTTAGGGACAAAAATAACCTACCAGTTATTTATATCCTACTGCTCAAGATCATCACAGTGTTTTCTGTTCATCATATTGATGTATGCTTCTTATGAGTAGATGGTATTAGTAAGTGAATAGAGTTGGCTACTGTTTCATATACAAGAGTAGAAGATATTATAAAAAGCTACCTGAATTTTCAAGGTAGTTTTTGGAATACTGTTAGATGACAGCTAAATAAAATTTGAGTCCATTATATTCTATATTTGCAATTTCCTACAGTTACTTATCTAGAAGTTATGTTCAACAAAAACATGAATGACTTCATAAAGCATGTGATAGTCAAGTTACAAAAAGAAACATACTCTGTTCAATGGCAGAACAGTACTACTTTTCAATGAGTAAAAGACAATGTTAATTCAATTGTTAACTGTTTATTTGACAATTATACAGCATAGTAAGTATTACTTTTCTGGGGAAAAACCATGATTATATTTTTGCAAATACAACACTATATTTGCTTATTGTTGCTTTTTTTAAATGTGATACAATTAGGAAAGAAAATGAGAATTTATTTTCTTCAGATTTTTTACATCTTTCTAACAAACATGAATTTCCAAGACAAATTTTAAAATTTCAGATTAAACCAGCTTAAAATTAACTATTAAAATGCTCCGTAAAATTCTAGATTCCAATAAATTTTAAAAGAAGGACAAGAGAAGTCACCATAAAAAACACAAACAAAGTGTATGTGCAAAAATTGGCACGACCAAAGTCACAAGATTAAAAATAACTTGTAATCTAAAAGTTACCAGAATGTGACAGAAAAAAACTGTTGATTATTTCCCTGAAATTTAAAAAATATTTTATTTCGAAAAAGTATCAATGTAATGCTTGATGCTGTTATAATTCATTTATTAATATCACTCAATAATGGCTCTATATTTTAAACAGCAAACTATGAACAACAGGAACAACTGATGACTGAAAATGATAACACTCGACTCATCCCTCGCCTCTTATAACAAAAATATAACCATCTGAATGAGCAGATGGAAATGAATACTGATGTGAAGTAATAATTTGGAATCCGTATAACGCGAACAATATTTTTGGAAAAGAATAATCAAATCTGGCTTTTTGCGCCATTAGACCACAACGAATCAAACCAACAAGCTCATACGCGTCTCATATTAACCCCGCTATAAAGGAGTCTACTATACATATATAGAAGACTTCAAAGATATTCTGTATCTTAAAATTAATAAGAAATAAGAATACTACAATAAAGCGTTACAAAATAAATAATGATTCACAAAACAGATATGACAAATTTTGTTATTTCCACTTACTCCACTTTTAAATTCTAACGAAAAGATAAAAAATACAATAGATTCACATAGACAAATCCGAAAACAAATTAAAACACTGCTAAAGATGCATTAAATTTTCAGTAATCATGTGAATGCTCTTTTAAAACAAAACACTGAACTGATTCAAATTTCTGGTTTTCATACCACTTTTTGCAAAATAGTTATATTTTGTAACTTCAAACAACCAAATATGCTATTACTGCACTGGTACTTGTTTTAGTTGTGTAAAAATCTAGACAATATTTTCATAGCAGAAGTAAACAATCAGCCTACTGTTACAAAAATTTAGACAATGTTTTCATAGCAGAAGTAAACAATCAGCCTAATGTTGCCAGATCAACGAAGGAAATAAACTAGTTTCGAAATTTTTAAATACTTCTTGCTGATTGATTTGTCATTAATTTACATATTAAATAAGGCTTGTATGAAATGTCTCTTTCCTTTAAATGTTTGAAAATCATTTAATTTCTATTATTATTCATTGATATTGTACGGGAGGATTTTCTTTTCACTTTTCTGGCATCTCAAACTTCCGGCGCACCAGCTTTATTACCGATGCATTTTCAATAAAGATCTTCATATTTTTTGTATTCTGACGACATTAATTAGAATATAAAGGTACTTAAAAATGGAATATTTTGCAAATGCTTTAAAATAAAATATCAAATTAGATGTAATTATTTCTACGGCTGTGAATGTCTATATACGTATGGACGAGTTTTCTGGTTTGTTTTCTTGACTGTAATGCGTATTTCCGGTGTAATGCTAAGTCAATGGATCTTCAAAGCGGAAGTCCAATATACCAGCAGATAAAGTCAAGGTTTAAATATAATTAAACAAACAAGAAAACTCGTCCATACGAGACTTTTGTCACAGTGTTTTGCGGATCTATTCTGGTACTCCCGGTTGGGTTGGGAGACGTCACTTTTTCCGCACGTTAACAACGGGAAAAGTGACGTCTCTTTTAACTGTCAAAACAAACACCAATCAGTTCTTTCTGCCGTTTTCTGTTTCGTTTACTTACAATAAAAACCTGGACTTCCGCTTTGAAGATTCCATTGACTTAGGGGTCTATTCTGGTACCCCCGGTTGGGTTGGGAGTACCAGAATAGACCCCTTAGCATTACACCGAAATTACATAGTTACCTCATTTTAATGTATAAACAAAACAGAAAACTCCTCCATATATACAGGGTGGAACACATTTTAGAAATGAATTTTTAAAAAAAACCTAATAATGTTAAAACTACGTTTTTTTTTTTTTTTTAATGAGAGATCTAATAAAAAGAGTTTTTTTTTCCTAGATCGGATCAGATCAGGGGTGGCGCCAGAAGGGGGACCGGGGGCCACGGCCATCGGAGAAAAATTTGCATCCCGTCGGGAAAAATATTTGTACAGGGTATTCAACTGTAGCTGATAAATATTAATCTGGTGAAAATTTGATACCAATTTCATTACACTCGTCCCCTCGTACAGCAGGTCGTGCCCACTGTCGGGGAGACCGTCCTCCTGTCGGGCGAATCGCCCCCGTCGGGCAAACTCTAGCGCCATTCCTGGATCAGATTCCAAAAAATAATTATTTTACTCTTCAAAATATAGTTCTTTTACATTGGAGAATATTTTTGGAACTAAAGGACTAATTTATCAATAAAATAGAAATTTAAGCAATTTTATTCAGTTGGCTGCTTAGGAGAAAAACAATTTTGGAACCCGGTTTGGTCCACCTTTTCCCTATATGAGATCTGTGCTAATAATTGAAAAGCAAAGTTCTAATAAAATGTCCTCGATTTTTCTCAAAATTATTAAATGATTTTTATCTATTTTAATTTTAAATTTGCAGAATTATCTCATTAACTTGTCTGAAAATTAATTAATTGTAAAAATATCAAATTTTGACAAAATCTGCTTAGTTTTTATTAGTGAATTGTATCATTGTTTCAAAACCTCAGGAATTAGTTATTAACTAATTTGAAGAAATTATAGATTGGTCAAAAGTAAATTTTAAAACTCCAATATAAGACAGATTTTCTTAATTTTTATTAAAATTGTTTAGTTTTGAATATTATAAAATGTTAAGTAATTTGCAAGTAGTTGAATATTGTAAAAACGTCTGACAATTTCAAGATCAAAAATTTAGCACTGCTTTGTAGACTCGGGGGCATAGGCGGCTCGCCCGGGGGGGCAACTGCCCCCTCACTTGCAAAAGTAAAGAGTCCTTGCCCCCTCACTTTTCAAAGTTCAAAATTAACGATCCATCGGAAAATGGATCCCAAGCTGAAGCTTTGCTGAATAATATCGAAAGTTTCCAATTCATTTTTTGTCTACTTCTGATCCAAAGAGTTTTGGAAACTACAGATACGCTTTCAAAAGCTTTGCAATCAAAATCGCTAATTTTTTTTAATAGTTAAAGAACTGGTTAATGCAACAAAAGAAAGTTTGCTTGAATTCCGAAGTGAAGATTTTTTTGAAAAGTTGTGATATATGTTAACGATATTTGTGAAGCAAAATCGTTAACTTCTCCAAAACTTCCACGCTCTAGAAAGGTCTCTTCGGAAATAGGCAGCAGTTCCTTCAGCATGTCACAAAGTGTTAAATCGTTCTATTAAACGTAAATTGCTTTTCCAGTTATAGATGCTGCTTTAAACACAAACGAAAGGTTCAAAGAAAATTAGTTGGATATTTTTCAATCTCTAAAAGATGTAACATGTTCCAATTCATCAAAGATCATAAAAATTGCATCAGTTCAAAAAGTCTCTGAAACATATGATCTTGATATGGAAAAAAATTAAGGGGGAGATACAAATTTTTCAGAAAATGTACAAAAAATACATCGACTCTTTGCCAGAAATATCCACAGAGATAACAGAACTGAGGAAAAGATGCAATTTTCTTGTTGAAAAGGAACTCGGTGATATACATATTTTCATACTTTACAAAACTAATCCGAATTCTCCTTGTGATACCTGTCTCAACTGCATCATGTGCGAGAAGTTTTTCATGCTTAAGATCTTTAAAATCATACCTTAGAAATAGTATGTGTCACGAGAGGCTTTCTGCACTTGCTGTTTTGAAGATCGAAAATACTGTAGATATTGACTTTACAAAGGTAATAGAACAATTTGCGAAAAACAAAAATCGCAGGCCGTCTTTCTTCTAATTTATAATACGGATGTATATTGTATAACATAATATCAAATAAATAAATTTATAACTGACCTGCTTTCTCTGTGTTTGGGAGTACGCCGTTTTGTGACGACATCATTGATCGATTCACGAGTTTAAAGAAAGAAGAATTGACTTAATAGGTAAGCGTTGTTATGTTGTTATTTCATGAGAATTGAAATTGAACTTTGAATTGGAAGGAGGGACTCTACGGAGGTCATCCGTTCCGATTTTTGAGGTCGTGTCGCGAATTTTTTAGAGAAGGTCATTTAATCAATAATGACGTTGAAATCCAATAATATAGTCCATTTTACAAAAAAAAAATCAGCGCCCCACCCATACACTCGCATCTCTTTTGACCCCCCACTTTTTTGGTGCACCAGCCGCCTATGCTCGGGGGATGTATAAAAGAAAAGCCTGAAACAAGCTTATAAAAGGCTGAAAAAAGTTTAAAAGGAAGCCTAAAACAAGCTTATAAAAAGCCTGAGACAAGGTTAGAAAAAGGTCTAAAATAAGCATATAAAAAGTCTGAAAAAAGTAAAAGACAAGCTTAGAAAAAGGTCTAAAACAACCTTTTGAAAGGCCGGAAACAAGCTCGTAATAAAAGCTTGGGGAAATCTTAATAAAAACCTTACAGAAAACCTTGTTTCTTGTTGACTAGAGAAACTTTCCACTACCTTGCCGAAAGGTTCAACCCTTGTCATGGAAACCCTTGTGACAACCCTTTACCCTTGCCGACGATAAGGTTTCCAAAACCCTTTAGACAAGATTTCTTTGCTATCTGGGGATGTCCGTTTTCTGGTTTGCTTTTTTAGTTTTCCTTGAATATCTCAAACACTATTCACTTTTCACACAACATGTGAATTGACAAATTAAAGAGCGTAAAATTCCCTACAAATACATGCTTTTATTTTTATTCCAAGTTTTAATATTTTCGCAGATAATGGCTCTCAAAATGGGATATTTTCAATAATTTACGGCCACCCAGACCACCGTAATGGCGCGTTTCCTATCTGATAAAACAACTTTCTGAAATGCGCTCTAATTTTTAAAAAAACATAGTTGTAACATTATTAGGTACATAAACCTCAGCGAATAATCACTTTATGATATTCTGAGTCCGAACAGAATGCCTTTAGTTTCCTTATTAACTGGATGAAGAAATTTCTGGACAAGAACGGTAATAAAGCGGGCAGAGAATCGAAGATTTTTGCCGGGAGTATAGGGGGTAAACAACAATATATAAAAATTTTGTTACAAAATTAGCTTAACTGTCCCGAATACTATTGTTTTTTTATGATTCCTAGTTTTAAACAGCTAAAAAGAAATAAAAATTTAAGTCTTCCCAGAAAAGTAGGGAGCGACCCCCCCCCCCCCTACTAGACGCCACTATTTGACTTCTTTTTACTGATTTTCTCAGCTTTATTACAATCATTCGAATTCTGGCATATCCGAATCGTTGTTTAATTCATAATAGGAGTTCTACGGTACTGAGTTTTATTCACCACCAAAACTAATATCATCTTCCTCTAAAAAAATGAAAGAAATCGCAAACTGGTAACAAAGTGATACAACATCCAATTGATCTATCAAATTAAAAAAAAATGTTGTCTAAAAATTTTTACAGCTCAATATTCTAAATTCAAAAGTGAAAAGCAATTTTTTTCCCAGCTAAACTTATCTTCAATCATAATTAGCTCTGTGCACTCACTCAGTGAAATCAAATTAAAGTTAATTTCTCTTAAGAAACATTTAATTCATGCGGATTCGCAGATACGTCGTACCAAGCAGAAATCCGTAAAAGAAAAAACGATGTCAGTCGTCAACCAAAATACAACTGTTGGTGATGCATATTTACGAATCCTACTATGGTTTGGATTGAGGTCGCTTTTCATTGGCTCTCATCGTCACGTGATTGCGCTTGCTTCTGAATGATGTCATAGGAGAGCGCTTAGTTTGGATTTCTATTTTTGTCTTAGCTATTGTATCCAATGGCGTAACTAGGGTGAGGCAGAGAGGGCACGTGCCCTGGGCGCAATTACCAAGGGGCGAAATATTAATCAATGAATTCGTTGTATGTAAGAAAAAGTTCGTTCTTTTTAAGCTCTTATTCCAAAGATTCTTAAAAATTAAAATAGTTTCGTCAAATTGTGGGGAAACCTAAAGGATAAAATCTTTTTTACAACTCAGAAACCAGTTCAAGCTGTGATAAAATTACAAATGGAATTATGTTACAGAAATTTGATGACTAACCTCATTTATAACTGAAAGTGGAAACTCGTTTCAAGGGATGTCCATTTCAAAGATTTGCGTCCTGGGGAGTGGGAGATAATTTTAAATGGATTAGTCCCATAGGGTTCTCGTGGTTCTCACGGTATCATACTGATTGGGTATCAGATATTTCGGAAATTCGTGACAAATAATTAGCAGAAAAGTTTTTCCTAGTATTCCAAAGTGTCATTCCTAGTTTCAATAAGCAGAGAGTGAAGCACGGAAAAAATATCTCAGATTCCGTTTACTTTCAATAACAGTGAGGGCCCCTTTCTTACTAAAAAATAACAGTTTAGAAAAAATAAGTTTTAGAAAAAAACTAGATCCTTACCAAAGATAAAGAGGGGAGAGGGCGCAATTTTGGTATTTGCCCTGGGCGCCATTTTATGTTGGTACGCCACTGATTTTTAATTCGCTTACATGTTTCTGGCCTGTGTCGGTTGGAGTACTGATTGCTCCTCTCTTCCCTTTTGCTGGAACTCTGCTGATGCACTTTACACATTTAAATCTTTTTATACAATTTTATTCTTCTTAGCCCCTTAATATTTTTTCTTTTGGTCGATTCCTGGTCTACTTTATCTTAATAGCAATACCTTTTGGGCCACTTAGGATTTTAACAATATCATTTTCGCGTTTTTAACCTTGATGACGCAGACTTTGGGCCTTCGATCTTTGGGGTTCTTATCTTGAAATTTAAGTTATTTTATTGAAAATATTTTACATATTTTAGTCTACTCTTTTACAAGTATTGCTGTTGACTGTCTATTTTTTATTACTGGACATTCCTCGTGAGAAGTTGTACCTTGTGCTTTTAAATTGTCAATTTTAGTATAGGAACTGTAATTTTTATAAGTGATTTTAATATTTTAAGAATTTTACTATTTGACTACCAGATCCGATAGGTGCTCTGAAGTATGGATCTCTCTGTTCTGGGTGCACTTGTCTTGTGTTGTTCGTGTGTTTTCCTTTGTGTGATTACATTTTGATGCTTTGGTGTAATGGTTTGTTTTAATATTCTAGTATTTTAATATTCTTAATGTTTTAATATTTTAGGATTTTTTGAGTGATATTAGTGTCATTTATTGTGATTTTTGATTCCTCCGGTAGCCTATTTTCAGCCTTACACCCTTTAGGATAGGCCGGGACACTGTGAGTCTTAAATAAATAAAAAGGCTACTAAAAAGAATATATGAGTATCGTAACCATACCAATTTCTTTTCAAAAATAGAAGATGGCCCTTAAGTGAACCCACTCGTTTTGGAGACTCTGGGAATGAGTGAAATAAACATTTGCATGCGTGAGTTCGAAAAACATGTATAATTCCACGCAACTCAATGAAACCTTTAACAAGATTGGTAAGAAAAGTAACCAAACAATAATCCAAAAATTCACCTTTCTTAAGGTAAATCTCCTGCATTATTTTTTGTGCATGTGTGTCACAAAGAAACAGGCAAATAATTTACAAAAACACGGTATTTATTTACATATGTTTTATTACATATTATTTACAAACGGCCAAATATAAGGGCTGCGGAGATAAAAATACAGATTTTCTACAAAGTTATTTTTTCCTTCCTTTATAGCTTAAATCCAGAGGCTCGTTTTGTAGAGTTTCCGCTTCCATATCAAGAAGTTTGGCGAATTCCTCTAGATATTTTGCAAGGTCCTCTTCCAGTACTTCTTGAGACAGCACAGTATCTAAGTCCTCAAGTACAGGCTCAGGAAAAATTACCTGCTGTTCGAAACATTGCGCTGGTTGCCCAGGAGACATTTGCTGTGCGGCCGACTCGAAGCTTTGTGCTGATTGCTCGAGAAATATTTGCTGTGAGGGTTGCTCGAAACTTTGTGCTGGTTGTTCGAGAATCATTTGTTGTGTGGGCTGCTCAAGAAACCATTGTTGTGGCTCCTCGTAAAACAATATTTGGATCCACATGGTGAAGAAAAGTCGTTTTGACTCGGTAGGTGAAGAGAGATGATGTTGTAAGGTGGGGAGTCGGTCGTCGTATGAGCTCGCAGCTAAACCACGTGTCCTTTTATAATCACTTAACAGGAAGTGATTAAAAAACTTGAACCTCACATCTTGAAAAACAGGATGTCGTTTCTAATCCTGTCATATCGAGCGGAAAGCACATCCTGTTAAACAGGATGACGATTCAAATCGTGTCTTATCGAGCGGAAAGCACATCCTGTTAAACAGGATGGCGATTCGAATCGTGTTTTATCGAGCGGAAAGCACATCCTGTTAAACAGGATGGCGATTCGAATCGTGTCTTATCGAGCGAAAAGCATATCCTGTTAAACAGGATGTCGATTCTAATCCTGTCTTATCGAGCGGAAAGCACATCCTGTTAAACAGGATGGCGATTCGAATCCTGTCTTATCGAGCGGAAAGCACATCCTGTTAAACAGGATGGCGATTCGAATCGTGTCTCATCGAGTGAAAAGCATATCCTGTTAAACAGGATGTCGATTTTTGTTGCGTCAGCAGCCATTTAAGTAATACCTGTTATCACAGATGATTTTATTGTGTCTTTGTATAAATAACATTTTGTGTGCTGCATAATTTCAGTCAAATTGTTTATTTAACACTTTATTGTCCATCTTTAGTTAATTTATAGAATAACTAGCAATTTCATGGAATAACTTGTTAAAGTCTGGGATTATTAATTTAGTACACACTTTAACTGACTTGATCAATTATTTCTAATACACTTTAACGGTATTATTTAAAAGAAGAGTTTGCCCCAAATCTGTGTTGCCGACAAAATTTCTTGAGCTGAATCGTTAAAAATGACGGGGAAAAACGAACGGCGAATCAAGTCTGTTTGAAACACCCGCACACAAGTGATAAAAAGCATAGGCATGCAACCTTCCAACGTCTTCTACTGAAGAAAACGTCAAGAAAGTGAAAAATACGCTGATGGAAAATCTCCATCTAAGCTTGAAACACATGTCTTTGGAACCGGACATATCGAACAAAATTAACACGACTTTAGTTGATATGTTGAGCATGAAACGTGTCGGGGCACGGTTTGTTTAGCAATATTTGAATTTTCTTCAAAAAGAGCATCGCAAACAGTTTGCTGAAGACATGCTTGAACGATTCGATTCCCATCTTATAAACAAGAAAGGCAATGATGAGACGGAGCTGTCTGATTTTGAATTTAAACTTCTACTTCATGAAAGGCGCTGTTAGTCGATTGAAACCATTGCTTTAGTTCCATCGACGAAATTTATTTAGTAGTAAGACTAACCCGGTAAGAGAATATGATAAACTAGGGGGCTCTGCCCCCTGCTCGCTACAGCTCGCAACCCCCAGGAGGATTGCATTGTATATATATGAATCAGCTTTATTTTGCTTCTGATGCTTTAACTTAAATCAGCCCAGAATAAAATTTTTTAGCCTCAAAAAAGATATTTTTCTTCAAATAAAACTTTCAAAGAAAATTATGAAAGTGCGTAAATAAACAAATATATAAGAGTTGTAAAATTAAAACAAATATAATTATTCTAAAAAATAATTCTAAAAACAAATTAGATTATAAGGCAGGCAAGCATTTATTGAAGAAATATTTATTTACATTTTTATTAATCTGTATATTGAAACAAAAAAATCTAATCTAATCATCACATTCTATCATGGAATAAAATCCAAAATAAACCAATATATTCTTAGCGAGTGGGATAAATACTGGAATATTTACAACTCGAACTCAGTAACAAGAATTCGGACATATGTAAACAAAAATTTTTTAATAACAAATAAAACTTTTATTTATTTTTTAAGTGGACACGGTCCATTCCCTTTTTACCTTCAAATATTCCATCTGCTAAATACTCCAAACTATACTTGTGGCCTAGTGGGTGACGCAGATCATTACACTTTTCATTGCACGCTCGCTAGGGAATACCACCTCAAAATACCAGCAGAAACAAATAAAATTGCATGGTTTAAGAACCCATTGCACAATAAAATAGCCATTAAGAAGGTAACAGCGGCCTTCGCTATTAGCGAAAATATTTCTAAAATCCTCAACGGATAGGAGTGCAGTCTTGATTGACATTTTTTTACTGTGGTTTTTATATGGATACATTTTTAAACTCCTTGGTTGTGCTTCTAAAAAATTTTAATAGGATGGATTGAGCTTTTCTTGAAGTGAATTTGTGGTTAAATTTTTAGTATTTTTAGCAATGGCGTAACTAGGATGAGGCAGGTAGGTCACGTGCCCTGGGCGCAATTACCAAGGGGCGCAAAATTAAGGAATGAATTCGTAGTATGTAAGAAAAAGTTCGTTCTTTTTACCACGTTTTTATTAACTCGCTTTCTTGTCTGTCTGTCTGTTCGGTACAAATTTTGCAATCGATTTTAAGATAACTTCCCGGTGAGCTGGAGACTTAAAACTTTAAACATATCTCAGAACTAGATGACAATGCAATATTAACTCACTTTCTTGTCTGTTTGTTTGTCTGATAATTTTTTATTTAATATTTTGTGTTGTACTTACCCAGAGCTTCGATAGATGGCGCTGTCCAGGCGTCACTCATGCAAATCGTTTGCTTTGGATGACGGACGAAGATTCCAAAAGGGGTTTTCGTCAAGCATACCGCTTGGGGGCGGGGAATCTTGAGTTTGTAGAAGTGGATTCCAAGAAATTCCGCAGTTATAAGTGGAGTAGTGATGGGTCAGATTCGTTCCTTTTGCGGACTCGGATCAGGATCTGAGTGCATATGCGGATCCGGATCCGCGGATTCGTTCCGACTCCGAAAAAATGGATTTATAGCCCATAATTACTTTAATAATCTTTATTATTGAACTTATATTTTAATATAATTATGAATCACAATTAATAACATAATAATTTTAATTAGATAATTAATTGCATTGATATTAATTTTAATTAGATTATTAATTATATTGATTATAATTTTAAATACTAATTATAATTTTTAATTAACATTTCTGTTAATTATTTAAAATTTCGTTAGTGAATTTAATGGAACTTTGCAAGAATCTTCAGTATTTTGACGCTTTTGATTTCTATTATCTGGTTAGGACTTCCCATGAATGTAATTTAATTTGATGGAAACAATATATTTACTGAAGCGTTCAGTAATGAAATTTAAGCTCAGATTTCTTTCTAATTAAATATCAAGTTTTCAATCTTGATGAGCTCCATACAGTAAAAAATATTTTAATCATCATCAAGGAATATTAAACAACTCTTTGTAGTTATCAAAGATCTACTGCTGTTAAAATCTGTTATTAACTACATTGATAAAACGCTTAGATTATTACCGTCTTGTAGAGGATATCACCGCTAAAAACAGACGTCCATGGATAAAGTGGGAACGAATCTTCCATGTTTAGGTTGCAGTAATTTTTGGGATTCTACACATCTTATTTATAACTAAAAAATGCCATACAGTGCAATCATACTATCAATAAAAACCTGTTATTTTTTTAAACATTTTAATCATTACTTTTTTTATTTGTGAGATTCTACAATAAAATTTTTTTTTATCAATCTGCGTTTTCTAATTATTTTCAGTGGCCATTTTCATGTACATTTAAATTTAGACGAAGTATTTATTCACATGATATTATGTGATCACTTAACATAATTTTATTATAAAGGTGGATCAAATGAAAACGGAACAGGGGCCACAGAATGAAATGGCATAGTTTATTTTTAAGCGTAATCACCAAAATTACACAAACACTTGTCCCACTGGTTTATCAAGCGGTGAATACCTTGTTCTCAGAAGTTGTTTGGATGAGATTGGAACCAGTTTCGAATAATGTCCATGACTTCGCTGTGGCGACCTTTCAATGTCTTTTTCAGCGGACTAAAGATGTGAAAGTCACATGGGGAAAGATAGGAGCTGTATGGCTGGTGTTCGAACACTGTCTACCCAAACTTCACCAACTTTTTCAGTGTGCGAGTGGTTATAGGTGGCCGCGCATTGTCATGGAGCAAAACCATTCCAGAGAACAACAGGACCGACCGCTTGGACTTCCTTGATTGCTGCACACAAACGGTCCAGGAACTCCAACACCTTCTGCCACTACCAATATAAAACGAAATACTTACCGTAAGTGAAAGATTAGTACCATTACTAGCAGCCTTCGGCGACCAGCTGTTCTTTTGTAATATTAATGGCCTGTGGCTACCTTACAACTTGGCAAAATAAAATGGCAGTTGTAGAGGCTGAGGGACTCTGCCAAAGTTTTATTTTGCGATATATCTCGAGAATGGAGGATGATGAGTGACAGGTGACCATTCATAACATATCTAGGGGTCATAAACTTCCATATGAAATAAAAATTGTTGAAATCGGTCTAGTGAGTGGGGCTGGGGGACTGTCAAGATTTTTCTGCATAGAGAATGTACTGTGGAGTAGTATTTTTTAGATTTCTCTCGAAAATGGAGGGTGGTGGGGGTCAGAGCACTGTTGATGACGTATCTAGACGTCATAAGCTTTCATATGAAATAAAATTGGCGAAATCGTCGAAAAATTGTCGAATCTTATTTTTAATTCGAGGAAATTCGAAATCGAATTAAGGCTATAACTGGAGCAGATATACCGTTGGAAAACTTAGAAACACACCACAGAAAAAAGTTTTATTAAATGCAAAAGCAATTTTCTGGGTGCATCACCAAGTACAAACATCAGCCGAGATTTACATATTTACTAGTCGCTTTCGCCGACCTCCGGGCGGGTTCGCCGCCAGCACCCACTTTGCTCAGCACCGTCCTTGCCACCTGGCTGCTTCGAGGCTCTCAGTCACTACTTTTTTCAGTTTTAAATACTCCATGAAGATCAGTGGAACAGACCATAAAACCATAGTAGATTTGATATCCCTTGTAGACAACAGATTCCTTTAAAATTGTAAAATCTTTCAATAAACCTCATCTTTGTAATGTTCTGTATAACTTTTTCACGAAATTTGGCATGAAAGTCTTCAGATCTATAAATACAGAATGATACCGTCCTAAATAAACAGTTACCATCACCTCTAATTGGTATTTTACAATACGTTTGGCACGCGAGCTCAAAATTAAAACATTCATTCCAAAAATAACTTCAATTTCTCATTTAACAACACAGCATTCCAAAAAAGTTTTTGAACAACAACTAACTTTCCTGTTGTCAATCTAATATAAAATAAATTTAGAAAAGAAACAAAATCGTTTGCTATTTATTTTAAATAAAATTTTAACTGAGAAAAAATAATATCTACAGAGATGTCTTAACAAAATCGTCAGCTATTAAAACTAAATTAAATTGTAATACAAATGAAAAATATTATTTTAAACATGCGAAAATAAAGCAGAGCATTCTGAGTGGTTAGTTATTTTAAAGGAGTGACGTAATATACCGGCGAAATAAGTCCAGTTTTTGAGGCTCAGGAACTCTGAACTATTTTGCAAATAACTCTTCATTATTTCCGATAATATATTCCGTTTATTTTACAATATCTCTAAAAAATTAGGGTACCAGGGAGCAGACGACCCTTGATGATATTTCTAGGCAAAATAATCTTGAAAATGCAATAAAAATTGTTGAAATCTGTCTGGTAGCTGTGGCTTGCGAATTGCGAACTGTCTGAATGTTTTTTCCCCCATTGTTAAAATGTACGGTGGAAAAAGGGTTTTTCGATTTCGTTCGAAAATGGGGGGGTGTTGGAGGCTACCCGGCGACCTTTGATGACATATCTAGAAGTCATAAATTTCAAATGAAAAAAAAAAAAATTGTGGAAATCGGTTGAATGGTTGAGGCTGGCGGACTCGGTGAAGGTTTTTTTTACAAAATTATTAAACCTTGTAGAAATCCCCCAGCCCCAAACACCTGACGGATTTCGGCATTTTTTTTAATCGAAAGGCTATAATGTGTAAATATGTCATTAAGGGTCGCCTGCCCCTTACCAACCCCATTTTCGAACGAAATAATAATAAAAAAAAACATATAGAGAATGTATGGTGGAGAGAAATGTTTTTTTTTCCCCTATTTCGTTCGAAAATTGGGGTTCGTGGGGGCAGTCGATCCATGATGACATATCTTGACATCATAACCTTTCAATTAAAAAAAAAAATGTCGAAATTTGTTGAGTGGTTGAGGATGGCGGATTCCGTGAAGGTTTTTACCAAATCATTAAACCTTGCAGAAATCCCCCAGCCCCAACCACCCGACGGATTTCGAGATTTTTTTTTTTAACTGAAAGGTTATGAGATCTAGATATGTCATCAAGGGTCGCCTGCCCCCCCCCCCCCTCATATTTTGGAACGAAATCGAAAAAACACTTAAAATGGGGGGTAGTGGGGGCAGGCGACCCTTGATGACATGTCTAGACGTCATAACTTTACAAATGAAAAAAAAAATGTCGAAATCGGTGTTATACATGCACTAAAATTGATCAAAGGTAGCGTAAAAGGAATTGCTTACCTTTTGTTGACGCATTTAGAGCATGGTGCATCAGTTGCGCAGTGTTATATAGAAAAAGTTCATAAAGTCCAACGCACAAATGGGTCACTAAACTGTTTCTGTTGAATATATAAATTTATTATACTTAAGTTTAAAGTGAAAAAGAAATAGTGAGAATGATTAGACATGATGAGCACACATTATGTTTACAGCAGGATCTTGATAGGAAGTAAGTTAGAGTTCAAAATACAACAATTATACAGCGCCATCTATGGGGGTGTGAAGAGAGTTGTACAGTTTCTTTTCTAAAAATGCCGTATGTCCAACAATCGGTTGAGTGGTTCAGGCTGGCGGACTCGGTGCAGGTTTTTTTTACCAAATTATTTTAAATATATAGATGTATAAAAATTCAAAGTGTTGAAAACATACCACCGAAGAAATAATGTACATATTTTTAAGAATTCTCAAAAAACTTTTTTTCTTTTCTTTGCAAAAGACATAATTAAGCATAGCTTACCATACACACGCATACAAAACAAAAGTATTTTAAATATATTTGAAAAAATATATCAGGGAATTTATCTCGAGTATCTATCTTAATATAAATAAAAGTCATTGTGGGTATGTATGTATGTTCCACATCTCCTCCTAAACCACGGCACTGGTTTCAGCCAAACTTTGCATACTTATTAATTAAGACAAGAGGAAGATTACTGTCAACTTTTCAAAGTGCAAATGTTAATTAAACAGTCAGTTAATTAGAAATTAAACAGTGTTTTTCCGTAGTAACTTCGGAGCAAATTAATTATCTAGAATTTTTTTTATACCATCTTAAAGTTCAAAATTTTACCTTTATAATGATGCCAATTTTATGTCTGTGACAGTTTTTCTTCAACTCTTATTAATTTTTCAAAATTTATTAAATTGTTAACTACCTGCAGACGATTTTGAAATAACGCATATTTATAGCTACTCCGTTGTTAGGTGACGGTCAGACTTTGAACTAATTTACCTTTTTTTCTGAAATTTTTGCTTATTTTTATAAATATATTTTACATAAGAAGAGAGAGATCATCATCAACTTTTAAAAGCCCTAATATTATTAAAATTTCAGTTAATTGGAAATTAAGCAAGATATGGCATTTTCCGTGATATTTTTCAAAAATATGTATTATGTTACAAAAACTATTTTTACACATATTCAAAGTTTAAAAAATTATTTTTTCATGACACAAGTTAAATTTCCGTTCAATTCGCGTTGGCCTCATTTAAATTTCTTTTTAAAAAAATTAAATTGTGTATAAAATTTACAACACTTTTTTTTTATTGGTGAACAACAAGAATACATAAGAAGAACTGTTGCTATCTCACATTAGAAGAAATCTGGATGAAGACTAATTTTATTATTCATATTTATTTCAAAGCTTTTTCTTAATTCAAAATTTACTATGTAATTGATTGTCCCAAAACATCCGTTAAAATCTTTCTTATACTGCAAGAGTTATGAACAAAATTTGAAATACCTATGCAATAAACACTAATAACTTACGGAGAAAATTAGCTATCGGCGGTTTTTAAAAATCGTCTGGTTCAGTTGATATTCTCATTTTAATTATAAAACGTTTCAGAAGATAAAAGAATTTTGGGTATTGTAATTTTCTATACAAAAGTAGTTTTTAACATCAAAAATATTAGACATGAAAGTATTTTAATCCCGAGCAACGCCGGGCATAACAGTTAGTTTATAAATATATATGGACAAAAGGGGAAATAATAAAATAAACTACATGAAACAAATTTCAAAGTGCCTCTACACATTGTTTTACCTGAAGCAATTCGACCAGCATCAGAGCTAAATTAAATAGTAGGAACAAAGTATTTCAATTCCGTTTTTTTTTTACAAAAATTATTTTCGTGAATTCTATCAATTTTTAATTTGATTACTGCTTGTAAAAAGTGACTTTGAACTCGTAATAAACAGCCGAGGTAATGGCTAAAAATGACAAGAATGTATTGTTCTAAATTACGATGTTCAACAGCTTATTTTCCCCTCCAAACCACTGAGTCATTCTAAATATTTCTACAACTTTTTTCTTTTTAAACCCACAAGGATTTAGTAAAGGAAATTTCGAGATTAGTATCATATTTAATTGATCCCGACTGGTGGGTGGAATGATGCCATTCCTAATATCTACCTTATAACTTCCAACCAGATTTAATAGAAATCTATAAAAATATAATGCAGAAAATGCATGTATCGGTGGTTTGTCTGTCACAAATGAACAGTAGAGCCATGAAATTTCCACGTCATTTTGGGTTTCATTCCTAGGTCAACTGGGCTATTTTTGACTTTCAAAATAAATTCATTCTCAAGATATTTAATTAAATAATTACTGTCGTGCCGCCACGAGAAAAACCCCAGACATGCGGGTGGCGGTCGTTATGGAAACGGGATATTCCACTGCATTTTGGGGGTAAAGGAAAGGGCTTTACTTCATTTGGCGCACATAGAACCGTCAGAAGTTTCATTTCGCTTTATACTCCGGTCGAAAACGAATTAGCCTAAAGAAATGCGCTCAGTTTGCGGTTAATTTTATACCCGTTTTCCTCATTTCTTCGACTCGTCTATTTCAGGCAACCCTGTCCAGGGTTTTTTCGTGGCGGTAGGACAGTAAGCCAAACTTCGGCGTTTTTGCTCAGTTTTAGGCTGATAACTTCTGAAATAAATATAACATACAAATGATTTATATACCATCTTAAATGGCAAACAATTATATTTTTAATGATACTAATTTAATTGCGTACACTTTTTAATCAATTTTAATACTTTTTTTTCAAAATTCATTTCATATACAACTTGTAACAATGCTTTCT
>BGPR01010617.1:0-46420 GCA_013235015.1 Araneus ventricosus
AAAAAAAATGATTCATTATAGTGATACGTTGCAGGAGAATATTATTTAACTAGTATAAAAATGTTGCAACATGGGAAAAAGAAGTTTCAACTGCAGTTGAAAAAAAAAGTCTTACCAACGCATGCTAAGATCGAAAATCATTGACTCGAAGCCGAGATCTCCATCAATCTACACTTTTTGTAGAGACAAATGTGATGCTGAAGTAATTGGAATAATAACCTTAAAAGCTCATGGAGTAGCTTTCAGTTCATCTCACGAAACACATGACTGGAACACCAAGCAGCAAGCCGCAAAAACAGGAATCCAAAAAAAAGGAGGAAATCAACTCGCCTTCATACTTCAGCTCTCTCTCACAACTCGCCGAACGAAAAAAAAAAGAAGGCACGTGTGTTCCACCTTGTTGCCATTCATGCTTTTCTTCGCAAAGACCTGTTCTAAAGCAAGTCCACCTAGAACATTAGTCTGTTCACTTTCGGTCCAACTATAACACAGTCCTGTTCACAGAGGTTAAATGCTTGCCGATAATTTTAAAAACTTAAAACTGTAAATAATTTGCTATTACAAAAATAATTCACTATCTTTTAAGGTAAAAACCCGCAATAAATCATCTCTAGTCTAACATAGGCTTTGAGTTTCTAATTTTTTATCCTTTTATATCCAGTGTTTTCAATAATTTCTTTCGAAATATAGGTATGCAAATTTATTTGAGAAGCTGTTTCAGCTTAAAGTGGCCAGGTATCCCGATGATCCGGGCTGGGACAGTATACTTTATACTTTACAGTATACAGTTTATACTTTAGACCCTACTAAAAATAATTTCTCAAATTTCTCTTATTTTGAATGAAATATTCCGCAATGGTACCGCTTTATTTACTTATAAATAAATACAGTAGAATCCCGGGAATTCGAATTAATTGGGCTGACCTCTGTTCGGATTCCAGGGAATTCGGGTTATGCGGGAAATTCGGTAAAATACTCTTGATATACCAAATGCAGTAGAGTATTGACTCTAGGTGTTCTGTGAACAGCACGCGGTGATTCGCAAGGTACAGTGGTAAATAAATTTAGGGTAATAAAAGAAAATATCTTAGTTTGTGTGTTTATACTAATTAAGGTGCTGTATTCATTCTTAAAGATCAATTCGAATACTTCTTTCAAGTTAGGAATAAACATTAGTTTTGTTTACGCGATTCGTAATTCTTATTTCTCCTTCATTTTCAGTAAAAAGTTTTCATGAAATTAAAAAAAAATGCTCGGATTATCAGAAATTTCGGATTCCTGGGGTTCTACTGTAGTTCATATTAAAGAATTAAAATATTTTCAAAATTAATTAGTAAATTACTATGAATTCTCTTGCCTAATTTTTACAAGTGCAATGCAAATGCATTATGTCAGTTCACCTCATACTGTCACAATATCCGAATTTTTAACTCCCAACGTTTACATTAAAAAAAAAAGCTAATTCTATTGCTTTATTTATTTTGCATGGAAACGCTCCACATGTTCACCCTCTTGCTGTTTTGAAATCAATTGTTTTTATCCACATATTTTAAGGAGTGTTCACTTCTTATTGAAGTTTTCCATTGATTTTTTTTGCAAAGTATACTTAAAAACATTTCTTTATTAAAATTGTAGAAAAAATGGCGTGGAAATAAAATTGGTATAATGAAATAGCTAATTTTTTAAATTTGAAAGTGGTGTAAAATGGTTTTTGTGCGATAATACTGTCACGTAGATATTAACTGACTACACACTGTAACGAGCAGGATGGTTTATTAGGCAGTTGCACTTTACATAGATAGTGAGGTCGCGGTGGTCAGGTGGTCAGATCTCGGCTTTCGGGCCGGGTGGGTTCCCGGTTCGAAACCCGATTCCACTGAAGGTCTGTCGTGTATTGGGCCTGTTGCACATTAAATCATAAGCAGGGGGTCAAACGTCCTCTCGTTGGTGCGGTGCAAAAATACCCACACTGGCCCGGCCTACCCAAAAAGGGTGTAAGGCCGGTAGAGGACCAGTGGGGAGACCTCCACCAGCATGTGGAGGACGGGATTTATTGGGTACAATAAAAAAATGATACAGGCATTGCCCGAACAGGGGCAGTAATTTTAAATACAAGAGAGCTGGGAGTGTAAACATGGTTCGACCCACCTCGGTGGGGAGAAAATAGCTTGAATTCCTGCTCTGACAAACAAGGAACAGTAAAAATATATAAAAATAGATAAGTATTGAAAAAGAAACATACAAATAAACACAAAAAAGCAGTAAAAATCAGATATATAAAAAGGTCAAATATTTTGAAACCCCATAATATAAAAACAAAACACACACAAACAATATTACACATCAAACGACACACAAAACACAGATAGAAACTGTACCAAACATAGAATTAAAAATACATAAATTAATAATAATAATAATTACTTCTGAGATAGAGAGGAATAAATTCCGTTAGTCAACAGTAATGCACGTCCCGCGTATAAGGGAATATCAAATTATCAGTTACAGAATGTTTTTTTTGAGTAAAACTGCGCAAGTTAAAAATTACTTTATGTCCTATACAGGATAAAAACGGCCAATGGGAGAGGAAAAGGAATGAAATTTTGTAGTCTAAAAATAAAAACAAGGTCAAAAAGTAGAATGCATATCCCCATCCCCCCCAAAAAAAAAATCTAAACAACGTTAGGGCAATGACAACGTGGCAACAGGTTTCCAGAACTGCGGAGAGACTCGGGAATTGGAACAGTCATCTATTGTCGGGGCCAATGGACCAATAGCTACCATAGGGCGCCGAGAGAATCCCACACCAAGGAACCGACAGGGTACAATAAGTAAAAAAAAAAAAAAACACGCAAAAACAAGTGGAGAGCGCTATAAACCTATAGAACTGTCATTCAGTGAAAAATTAAATAAAAAATAAAAAGTATTTCTTAAAAAGCTCAACTCATGTAAATAATAAAAAAAAGAAAGACTCAGCAGGCGGGAAGTCAGGAGCACAGAATGCTGAACTATAGAAAGTGTGAAATAAAAACCAATCCTGAGAGAAGATGTCAAGTGGTGCGGTGCGGAAGTTTGGAGAGGATGGTGCCAGTTCAGGTGTCGTCCTCGTCATCTGACCGAGGTTTAAAATTACGATGTCCGTCTCAAAATAGCCCTCGTGTTGCTTCAAAACGGGACGTTAATGTAACTAAACTAATTACACTCACAGTGCCTCAACTGATGACTTATTCAGCTGAGGTCATTTTATACATCTGGTGGAATTTTCTGGAACGCTCCATCGGGGAAAAATTTACATAAATGAAATTTACATATAAATTAATTAACCGAAGTAATAACATAAAGGTCTAACGATAGGTAAAGGTAAACATAAAGGTCTAACGATTTGAACTTGGGTTTCTTGGTATAGGAGAACAGCGCTCTAACCGCTCGGCTTTCGCGTAGTCAGATAGACTTTGACAGTATTCTCTGAAGTTATTGAGCAAAAACGTTAATATTTCGATTAATTTTTAATTGAAAATGTAATTAAAATTTTGAAAACCTTTTTCAAACGATCATTTATTACTCAAGAAATAACTACGTACCAAATTTGGTAGCTCTAGGAGCAATGGTCTGCCTTGGAAGGTGTTTTGAATGATTTTTGTATCATAAGTGTCGTATCATGCAGTTGCAAGTAGCATCCAGCCTATAAACATAATCATGTTAAAAGCAAGACAACCTATTAAAATAATTCCTAACTCGCCTTTGGGAGCAAAAATTAATCGCAGACGTTGCTTTATTTCCACAAAAATATGATAGAAGGGATGTCTGTACTTTCACTGCCAAGCAAATCACAGGTTCCAGAAGCAATTTCATTTTCTGCAGTGATATTTCTACGAGATAACTTGTAATCGGCGTCCTGGGCAAAACCGCCAACAGCGAGTTTATCTCGTAGTTGGCAGTCAACCTTTTGCATAACATGATCGGCATTTATCTAAAATGCTTATTTGTGCAAATATACCATTCGCACTACTGTTTAGCAAAGGATTCGGAAACCCTCCGCACTTTTGCGCATGCGCCTGGCAGAGTTATTTTCATCAAAATAGGGGGAAAGTGAAGGATGGAAGGGTGATGTTTACATTTTACTGAGTGTGATCTAACAAAGTACTCCGGAAATGCGCTCATATGACTCATTGCCTGTCACCCCTTTCCGGTGTAAAATTGTCCAAAAGTGGTAGTCTCGGAATCCGTTGCTGAGCAGTAGATGTATTACAAAGATTGAAGTGAAGAATCACTATGACTTAAAGACTTATCGAACCAGGGTTGTCATATTGGCCTTTTTAAGGCCAAATTATGGAAATTTGGCCTTTTTTCAAAGCCCTTGGCCTTAGGAATTTTCATTTGGCTTTAAATTCATTTTTGGCCTTTATTTTCCTTAATGACTTTTAGAGCAATTTTTAATTACTTATTCTATTGTTTTTTTAATAAATTTTTCATATTACATCGTTCAAATGATATATAATGAGCTGTCAAACGAAATAGCTCCTGAATAGAACAAGGATATTTGAAATTTCTTGCACTTAAATTTTAGTTTAATAATAGAACATTGAACATATGCCTATCAAGTGGGATTCGTCTTCATGAAGGATAGCTGTTTTTCTAATAGCAAATGACGTTTTGAATCAGTTTGTCAAATTTGGCCTTTTTTGGCTTTATTTTTAAGGAGATTTGGCCTTATTTTGCTATTCTGATCTGGCAACCCTGTATCGAACCATGCACACGCGCCATTTATAAACCGTATTTAAGAATAATTACAGTCTGCAAAAGAAAACGCTAAGTATGCACTAAAAACGTACACCAACATTTTTTACTTTTTGCAATAAATACTGTTCGATGTGAGATGGTTTCATGACAACCGCAACGAATTTATGTAGAACTGAAATCGCCATCTCTTCTGCTTTCGTTTCTATTGCAAACTTGCAAGCTTTGGCATGCGAGTGGCAGCTCGTCGGCTTAGGCAATAGATGTTTAGTTAGGACTTCAGTTATATTTAAAGAAGGACGAGGACTATTTTGGGACGACTTCGTAATTTTGAATCGTGATCAGATGCCGAGGACAGCACCAGAGCTGGTATCCCTCCCCTCTCCAAATTTCCGCGGCACAGAAGTGGGAGGAAATTTGGCCCCGACGGATTTAACGTGCTCCGGTAACAGGAGGGTTCTTGGATGGAATCGGGTTTCGAACCTAGGACACTCCGGCCGAGAAGAGACCTAACCACCAGGTTACCGCTACCTTATGAGGGAATAGAAGATCGCTGGATCGAGACCCGATTGAAACAAAGATCCTTCGTGCATTTTTTAAAATTTAAAACCCACACCGATCCGGCCTACCCGAAAGGGTGTAAGGCCTTTAGCAGATGGGTAGGGAAATGATCCTTCGTACATCTGAGCCTGATGCTCCCTAAATTTGTCAGGGTCCTCCCGCTGATGTGGTGTGGAAGTTTGGAGAAGAGAGGTGATGTCATTCATGTGTCGTCCTTGTTCTCTGATTACGTTTAGAAAAATGAGGACAATTTTTGACCCTTTGGAGGATCATGTGACAGTTATGTTACAAACCATTCATTACCACATTTTAAATAAATGTAATCGCAGACATGTACACTGTTCTATGGTAGGGCTGCGGTGGCCTAGTGGTAAGGTCTCGGCTTTGGGGCCTGAGGGTTCCAGGCTCGAAACCCGATTCCGCTGAAGATCCACAGTGTATGGGGCTTGTTGCACTTTAAATAATATGTAGGGGGTCAGACGTCCTTCCGCTGGTTGAATGCGGAAAAGCTTGGAGAGTGGGGTGGTATCTTAGGTGTCGTCCTCGTCATCCGACTGTAGTTCAAAAATAAGATGTCCGTCCCAAAAACAGCCCTCGTGTTGCTTCGAAACGGGACGTTCATATAACTAAACTAAACTTTTCTATGCAATTTTAGTACATTTCATCAAAAATAGGTGGAATTGGCTGCCAGCAGATTAATTTGAAGTTCACTCTCTGTGAAACTGGTGTGGGCACATGCGTGAAAACAGTGCGAAAATCAAAAATATATATATATGTACTTTATGTTCTCTTTATATACTATATATAAAAATATTTCTACATGTTTCTGCGTAATGTTACAGTTATCAAAACAATTACTTCGAAGTAGTTCATACTTCTAATGAAGCATTCTAACACAATGTGACGTAAAGGTCACACTTTTTCTACTATTTTTTATTCAATTATTAAATTTCTTTAAAAGTCTAAGAAATATATGTTTTATTATTTGCGGAAAGTTAACAAAACACGCCTTGGTAATTCGTCGTTTTTGCGAAGTTATAGAGGGTTAAATAGCCCTTATGGGGTCTCAAAATGGGAAGTTACTCTCACAAAAATGGTTTAAAAGACACGATTTTTTAGGGGTACTAAAATGTAAAAAAATATTTTTATTGAGGTTAAACGTGATTAAAACTGACTGAAATCAGTTTTAACCCTCTAAGCAGTTAAAAACTTGAATTTAAAGTGAATAACTGGATCGTTATTGCGTTTAATCAAGTCTCTGAAACCTTAGAAATCTTTCATCAATGGTAGTTTAAGAAATTATTCCTATAAACATGAATTATCTGCTGTTGAATTCTTACAAATATTTTATCAATGGTAGTTTAAGAAAATATTCCTATAAACATGAATTATCTGCTTTTGAATTCTTAAAAATATTTTATCCATGGTAGTTTAAGAAATTATACATATAAACATGAATTATCTGCTTCTGAAATCTTACAAATATTTTATCCATGGTAGTTTAAGAAAATATTCCTATAAACATGAATTATCTGCTTTTTAGTTCTTAAAATAATTTATCAATGAGTGTTTGAAATATTCTATAAACATGAATTACTGTGACTTGAATTCTTACAAATATTTTATCAATGAGTAGTTTAAAATATTCCTATAAACATGAATTATCTGCTTTTAATTCTTAAAATATTTTTTATCCATGTTATGGTTTAATTAACAATATACATACATGAATTACTGCTTCTCAGAAATCTTACAAATATTTATCCATGTAGTTTAAGAAAATATTCCTATAAACATGAATTATCTGCTTTGTAATTCTTAAAATAATTTATCAATGGTAGTTTAGAAAATATTCTATAAACATGGAATTATCTGCTTTTGAATTCTTAAAGAAATATTTTATCAATGGTAGTTTAAAATTCCTATAAGTAAATTATCTGCTTTTGAATTCTTAAATACTTATCCATGGTAGTTTAAGAAAACATTATAAACATGAATTATCCCGCTGGATTCTTACAAATATTTTTATCCATTAGTTTAGAAAATAGCCTATAGCATAATTATCTCTTTTGAATTCTTAAATATATTTATCCTGTAATTTATAAGAAATTATACATATAAACTATGAATTATCTCTTCAAAGTCTTAAAATATTTTATCCATTGGTACGTTTAAGAAATTATTCTATAAACATGAATTATATTGCTTTTGAATTCTTCTAAATATTTTTTGCATCAATGGTAGTTTAAGAAAATATTCCTATAAACATGAATTATCTTTTGATTCTTAAAATATTTTATCCATGGTAGTTTAAGAAATTATTACATATAAACACTAGATTATCTGCTTTCTGAAATCTTAAAATATTTTATCATGGTAGTTTAAAATTATTCCTATAAACATTGATTATCTCTTGAATCTTACAATAATTTTGTCATGTAGTTTAAGAAATTTTCATATAAATGAATTATCTGCTTGAACTCTGTATGAGAAAATCGTATAAAAAACGCTTACAAGAACACATTTTTCTAAGTTCACTAACAGATGGTGCATCCGTATTGATTCAAAACTAAATAAAACTAATTTTAGATCTGTGTCGGTATACCGGACATCAACTTCAAACTGCTTTTATTAAAATCAAAAAATTGAGACATGCTTTTTTTTTTATTAGTTCATTCTCGACTTCCTTATAATTATAATCTTTGCAAGGTTTCCCGTTTCGAGGGTGAATCATTTCATTTATCTTATTTTTCCCAAGCGTTTTATTTAGTTTTTCCAAGATATTTTCTTTCTTCGCAAAATGGAAATTTGGCGATATTTTCAATCCTTCAAATAATTTCTTGTATTTAATTCTTTTTTTATCATTTAAAATGCTTGTACAATATTTTATTATCATTTGACAACAATGAAATTTATATTTATTATTCGTCTTTTCTCAGTGAAATATCCGGTATTGTCGAATGGGACATAGAATAATTTTTAAAATGTTTCACCTACAGGCTTTAAATTTTATTTATGGATATACACCAAAGGAAAAAAGTCTCTTCATTATTTCTTAATTCCGACTGAAGGGGTTAATATACTAAATAAATAAAAATATCAATATAACTAATCTAATATAACATTAATAAATAAAACAAGCGATTAATTAAGAAAACACAACCTGCAAGAATTTTCAAAATTATAGAACATAAAAAGTGGTGAAAAATCGATTACAAAATTCCATCCTCACAAACATGGAAAAAGTATCTTAAATAAAAGCCTGTAATAAAATAACCATTTTAGAAACTTCAATTTAACATAATTATACAGTAATTTACAATGTACACATTCAACTGATGCATATTTCGAGTTTTATTTATCTATCTTGAGCTTTTAAGCCCACAAAATGAAACAAGCTTTAGAATCTTCTCGCTTTATAGTATTTCAATAGTAATTTCATTTTAAGTCTGGTTAAACTAATTTAAATATTTCATCGTTTAGCACTTCAACAACCATTAGCAAACAATTCACTCAAACATTTAGTTTCAAATTGCATCTACAACGTGACGTGTAAAAAGGGAAGAAATATAAATAACCTTTCTACTTGTATAATAAAAGCGTATAATAAATCAATCTTTCTATCGCAAACCTCTAGTTATAGTTATTGCACACTATGTTTATTCCACTATCGGTTGTATGACAATTCAACTGATGCGTATCTGGAATTTTATCTATTTACTTTGAGCTTTTCAACAACTATATACTCGGCTAAAAGATGAAAACAGGCTCTAGAAGCTTCTTGAGACTTGTTTTTCAATAAAGTATTTTATATTATTTGAGTCTAAAATAATTAAAATCTTTCATCATTTACAACTTCAAAAATACTTTAAACAACTCGCTCAGATAATTTATTTGAAAATGTATCAATAACATTACATGTGAAAAGGGAGGAAACCTAAATAACTTGTCTACTTGTATAATTAGAACACTTTTGAAAAATTTTACCTTTGAAATATGAGCGAAATAAATTTAGGAAAGTCGAATAATTTATCCTCATTCAAAATCTTTTCTATTTTCTTTCTCCTACTTTCAGAAACTTTATTTTCCAAATCTCTTTCAAAGAAAACCGTTTTCTCCAACAAATCAGTTAGCGGTCGTTCTTTTTCATGTTTCTGTGAAAGAAATGTTTTAGTTTTTGCCTCTTTGAAGTTCTATCCAATTTTTTCTTCCTCCTTGTACCATACAGCCAGTTGGCTTCGTTTCAAGTTCAATAGTTTATTCTGTTTGTAACTATTAGTTTGCCACTTCCCCATTTGGAGAAGATTTCCTCTTCTTTTCGTATTTTTCATTCACTGCTTCGCTTTTTTATCGCCATTTCTTTTCTTTCATTTTTTTTCTACAAGGTGCTTCAAAAGTAACCGAAAACACAATTTTTTTCACTAGTCGTTTGCTTGATCTGATTCTGTTGTTCAGATACCTGAAGAAAAATCATGAGAAATCATTTCAGAAGAACATCGCCCTGTGTATGTTAGATCATCTCTTTTTATTCTATTTTCTTATGTAGTGTTTTTTTTATAGCTGAATTGTTCTGTAAAGCACTTCGTAAACTCTCAGTTTTTAATGCATTAGAGGTCCATGATTTGTTGACTGGTATATTTTTTACCTGTTTGAAATCTATATGTTTTGTTGCTGAATAATGTGAAGAGGTAACAGTTTGTTCAGTATTGAAAGGTTAAGCAGTTTTCCATGGACAGTAATGCATTTTTTAAGCACGGTAGGAATTTTTAGCCAACCTAACAAAAGAATAGAACATTTTTCAGACTTAATTTCAGCATACGACTTGACATGTAACTGTTTATGTTTAATCTAAAAAGTTGTTAAAATTATTTTTGCATGATTTTAAAATACTAAAGGGACCTTTTTACTTTCTCGTATACGAAGTATACAAAGAGAAAGTATTGTAATCGTCAAAAAATTCGAACTCGAGATTTTGACGAATCTCCACGTTTTAGACCTTCCTAAGTCCGAAAAACACAATTTTGGAATTATGTCTGTCTGTGTGCCTGTGTGTGTGTCTGTGAACACGATAACTCGAAACCTATTAGAGATAAAGGGATGAAATTTGGTATGTGAACTTGAAACATAATTTGTATGTTTCTATCAACTTTTGGACAAAATCCGTAAACGGGAAGTCTGTCTGTCTGTATGTATGTCCGAAGTCATGCGAACACTATAACTCAAAAACTTGAATAGCTAGATGGATAAAATTTGGTACACTGTTTTATCGTCATGAATGTAGGTCAGTATAAAATTTTTGGCCAAATCCGTCAAAAGGTTGACTGTCTGTCGGTCTGTATAAGCGCATCTCCAACGAGTCCGTTATCTCCACGCGCATGCATATTGAACGCAATCTTCTGTGCACGATATTTATTGACTCCTGCTTGGCGCTTTTTTTCATCTGATTCTTCATGCGCATGCTTACTTGGTAGCAATCTGTGCACGCGGAAGGATTGTCCTTGAGCCAAGAAAGAGTAGAAATCGGTATTCATTTAATCGGAACGCATCTTTTTGAATTTGATTTTTTACCTAAATATTTTCTGATAGTTATTGGATCCTGGATTACAATAGGTTCGAATTTTGTTATCCACGCGGGGGGATGGGAAACAGCAGAATGTGAGCACCTTTTTCGAGAAGTATACGAGAAAGTTTAGGGGAGATCACTGCCGCTCGTTTTAATAGGAGTCAATTCGTGTGATGCCATAGGCACTTGGCAAACGTAACTGAGTATGTCACTAACTATGTATGTTGCGTTATTGAAAAAAATTAACATCATTGACTAATAGTTACTGTGCAGAAAAAGCAGAAAATTACATGAAACGGAACCATTAAGACAATCACTATCTTGAAGCGAAATTAAAAAGTAGGAATCCTGATACATACGTCGTTTTTAATGACTTCAAGGAACATTCATACCAAATTCCGAGAGAATCGAACAACGCGTTGTGTCGTGACTGCGTGACAAAAAATTTAGAGTCAAACAGATGAAATGCCGAGCGGTCGAGATAGAGCAGGACTTGTCTTCACTCGGTCAACTAAATGTAGCACTGTATGACGTAGTGCGCATGCGCCTGCAATCAAATATTTTACCATGCATTGACATTGCCTAAATTTTGAGCAAGCTTTTTTATTAGAAAAGATGAGATAAAAGTTTAGTATTTATGTGTTAGTAGACAAAAAAGAAAGATGATTGTCTTACTAAAACGTTTTTTAAAAGTCAGCTCATTAATCCTGGGTTATTAAAAGCAAAGACTTTGAAAATTCGGAGGGAAATTTTTAAGTCTATATCATAATATATAGATGTGCGTTTGGGTTCGGAGAAAATGAATTTCAAGAATATCGCCCCAAGCCAGTTCGCATGGAAAAGGAAAATTATCTACATGTGATCCTAGGGGAGAACACAAGAAGACAATTGAAGAAGATTCAGTTAAACAGCAATTAAATTTATTAAAGCAAACATAAATGAAAGATATTTACAGAGATGAGGTATTTACATATTTGACAAGAGGGAGATTTAGGGTTTAGACATTATTTGGATTTCAACATTACTTAATTAGGTGGAAAGACAATTATCACTCCAAAATATAATTACTTACATTACTTTTAAGAAGTATTAGCTATCGCCCATCGCCGCTGCTACTAGGGGAAAAATCCCCGTAGCTCGTTAAGCCTCCTTCGACCGCACGTCTATTCGATTGCAAATCTAAGAGCCAAATCATACGGAGTAAAAACATTACACTCTGTTTTAACGAAAAACTCCCACGCTTGTCACGTGGTTTGTGAGGCAATGGCGCGTGATCTTATCTTTCAATATCTTTCTGCCGACTTTGTATTTATTCAAATAAGCTTGTTCGGCGAGTGAAAACATATTATTTGGAAGAAATTAAACTTCCGCTATTGAGCTAGATGTGAAAAATGCAATTCCCGCATAGATATATTTTTAATTAAATTAAAAAGATTAAGGTAATCAAATAAATAAATAATTAAAACTGATTAAAAATATTATAGAAACAAAAAAAGGGTTAGTGCATTTTAAATTCCACTTTCTCCAATAAAGCTAATACGGACGAATAACTGAAATTGATATAGGAAACGATATTCAATAAATTAAACCACGTTTAAGAGCTAATTTCAAAAGCAAAAAAATCACTGATTTTCCAATGTAAGAATTAGAATAACATTATCCAAACAATTATGAGCAGTGATTTCAGTGAGAGATAGAATTGTTCCTAACGTTACGGATTGCGATGTTTTCCAAATTGGTGAGGGCCACTCTACATTTCTCACGTGAGCATGGATCGATTTCATTATTTTATCGCTTTTATATTAAACTGGTAAAACTATACTCTGTTATTCTTTTTATCTGTTCTTTATTTATAGTTCCTCTTTATGTACTATTCATTGCAAAATGATAGTTTAGTTATATTAACGTCCCATTATGAAGCAAAACTAGGGCTATTTTGGGACGGGCCTCATAATTTTGAACCGATGTCAGATGACGAAGGCGACTCCTGAACTGGCACCACGCCCCCTATCCAAACTTCCACTCCAGCGGGAGGACGGTTGACCTCTTTCGTTATGATTTAGCGTGCAATAGGTCCAATACACGACGGACCTTCAGTGGTATCGGGTTTCGAACCTGGAACCCTCCGGCTCCGTGGCCGACACCTTACCATTAGGCCACCACTGCCTCACTGTAGAACGATGTAGGTTACTTAAGGAAAAGAAAGGATTACTATTGTCTCACAAAGCAATTTTGCTGGCGATCGCCACGGCTCAGTTGGCAGAGCGTTGCATTGTAAACCTATTTGCCCGTGGTTCAAGTCCCAGCCACGGTAATTTCATCCAAATACCGATATTTTAGTTCGAAATATTATTTATTGTTCATTTAGATTCTGGAAAATTCTAGATATATCTTTAACATTCTAGCTGGATGTTTCTCGAATGTACAGGGTGCCCACTAATGTCCCTTATCACCCTTTTAACTACCGAATGGCTGCAGCTATCTTCGTAAGAGTGGTGTCTAGGTATGGTAAGGTGACTATGCGCTACTGGATGAAACCACTTACAGCGCCACCTGGTGGAAAACGGTGGAGTTATTGTTATTATCTCTAAAATGGTACGAGATAGAGGAACAAAGCTGTAGAGAATCATCGATGTAGTACAAAAAGACACCTTGTGGACGTCAATGCTTAGAACAGAACGCTTAAAAGACGTATTTGTTTTTCTGCGATTTCCTACACTGACACTTGACAAAACTGTCTTAGAAAGAAAAAAAAACTAGTTATCACAAGATTGATTATAAATTACAAGCGATGCAACTGTGCCACGTTGGGCGCTTGTTTTTCGACCGAGAGATAATCTTTTCTCTTTTCTTTCAAGTTTCGTGACGTCACAATCTCGGAAGCCGCAAAGTTCTGTCTCTAGCATTCATGACCATAACGTGTCTCTTTGTACTAAATCGATGATGCTCTACAACTTTGTAATTCACTTTTTTCCTCTATCGCGTGGGCAAGTTCTCCTATATTATGTTGCTATACCATAATAAGTCTGCTTTATTGTTAATCATACTCTGCAGTTCTTTGTATCTCCGCCACACTATAAAAGAATAAATTTATAGCATACATTGAAAATTATGTATCCTCTTTCGACTATTATTTTCAGGTTATTTAAGTAGTTCACAGACTTTACAGGGAAATAAAATATTTGTAAAATATGACGACATGCTTTGTAAACTAAAATGTATACAAAGGATGCATTCATATTAGATCGATTCACATATTGCTCTACCACTCAGATGTGTAAATCCCATCATAAATTCGCAATACAAAGTTATACATCCGTTTTTGTAGTAACTCCTTGTTTGCTTGAAACTAATAAAAATGGGCTCATCTACATACGCTACTCGTACTCCATTCTCTCTTGCATTTTACCATCACTCTCCTCTTAGCGTTTCACTTTGATTTACGTCACATGTTTTCTGGTTCATCACCCAGGTATGGACTAGTTTTCTGTTGTTTATTTTAGATTCACAAACTGTTTTCCGGTAACCCTCCCATTTAGGCAATCGCCAAATCCAGTTGGATAGTGTATCAAGCGCCAAGTTCGAATCAGTTCTTTCTTTAGTACACAAAACGTTGAATCGTGTATTCTTTGAGTTTGTGTAATCATTATCATTTAAATCTGTTAAAAAAAGTTCTTAAAACGGCTAAACTCCAAATGGAGCGATTGTACTTAGCTAAATGGTTTGATTAAAAATATAACCTCCAGTGATTATCTAAATCGTATGGTTAAAAATTTAACCTCCAAACAAGCCTTAGAAGTCGCCAAAAAGATGATAACGACCAATTATGACAACCTTTTCACAAAATGAGGCTCTTATTTTAAGTAAACATTTAGAGCTGCAGCAATAGGAACATGAAATTTAATATTTTCAAAGTATCCTTAAGCCATAACATTAGAAAATTTTACTTTCAACATTAATTAACATCTTCAAACAGAGTGTTGAAATTTTGAAGATTATAATTGACTTAGCATTACCACGGTGGTGGTAATGCAAGTCAATCATAATGTCAATGTCAATGGTTATGGCGGGCGTCCTACTTTAATGCAAATAAACAAAACAGAAAACTCGTCCATTGAAGTATCATTTCTGTATTTATTTTGAAATTAAGTAACGAAATGATCAATTTTGCAAGTAAGATATTTTCTAATACCACTTGCAAATAATTGTCCGAACGTAGCGACCGACGTCTCCGTTTCGACCATTCGACGTTTCATCTGTCTGTAAATTTGGTTGTTACATAGTCACGATCAAACGCGTTGTTCGATTTTTTTCGAGTTTGGCATGAAGGTTCCTTGAGGTCATTAAAAACGACGTATTTGCAATGATATTTATCTTTTGATTGAGTCTCAAGATGATGACCATTTTAATGATTTCAATGTTTGCCGAGTCAATGGAAGTTTGGCATCATTAAAACATTTTGAGTCATTTTGGTAAAGGCGAGACATTAAATTATAATTTTCTTAATATTGATTAAAAAAGTTAGTTAATTGCAATTTTATGAATACCGATAAAAGCAGAGACCTTTGTAAATAATTCGCATTCGAAAAAATATGATTAGCATTTAAGAACTGCGACGAAGAGCAGATCTTAGATTTTTTTATTTTTGGATTCGAGGTCTACTATTCGCAGAACTACTAGTAACCCAAATGGAGGATTTTATGTTATTAAAATTTAATGGAACAACAAGTCGATCTAAAAGATGAATCTTTAATATATTTCTAAACTCATTTTCTTATAAACCAGCAATTTTGCATCACGAACTATTTAACGTCTCTTCTCTGTTAAATCCATTAAAATGAGGGGAATTCACTAAGGTCTGAAAATCACTGGACGTTGAAACACAACATGTGATCCGTTCACTGGAAATGTCTACGATCACAGATATCTCGAGAGATCACTACCAGACGAATAACAAATTTCTTCCCCTTTCCCTTAATTCTGCGGTAAGTCCTTTATGCAATCTAGGAACAATTACTCGCTGCCCCCGTGGGATCCAGGACGGAATTATTTTATCCAAATTGATTCTGGAACATTTAGAGCGCTCGTTCCTGTGATCCCTCGAATCACTGGAGAAAGGGCAAAGGGTGATTTGGGTCGGAGTAGTTCCCTGGTGTATAGTTATGTGGGGACGTTTCGATATTGTTGGAGAGGGATATCTGTGACCGATTTCTGGGATTTTTCCTCGTAATGGTGATGTCTCAGACAGTGGAATCTTCTTGTGGACGATCCAGCAAATGATTATGCTTATCTTCGGAACACTGAAAAGTGTTCGGCCTTCGGAAAATTAATGAATTATGAATATTTTGTTGCATAGTTGTTTACAAAATATCGCTTAACAAGCACCGCCACCTATCTCAGTTGTTTGAAATTTCAAAGAGGAAGATTCAAATTAATTTATCATAACCAATAACGAATATTTCTGAATTTTCTAAAGATCTATTACGATCATGAGACCACGTGTTCCAACCAGACGTTAAAGTGTTTTCTAGAAATATTGGTTATTGGTTGCGAAAATAACGTTTGAATCGTCCTTTTTAAAATTTCAAAAAATTGAAATGTCTCAGACAGTGGGATCTTCTTGTGATCGATCCAGCAAATGATTATGCTTATCTTCGGAACACTGAAAAGCGTTCAGCCTTCGGAAAATTAATGAATTATGAATATTTTGTTGCATAGTTGTTTACAAAATATCGCTTAACAAGAAACGCCACCTATCTCAGTTGTTTGAAATTTCAAAGAGGAAGATTCAAATTAATTTATCATAACCAATAACGAATATTTCTGAATTTTCTAAAGATCTATTACGATTATGAGAACACGTGTTCCAACCAGACGTGAAAAATTCTTTTAGAAATATTCGTTATTGGTTGCGAAAATTACATTCGAATCGTCCTCTTTGAAATTTCAAAAAATTGAGATACGTGGTTTTGCTTGTTAAGCGACGATATATTATGTTGCATGGTATAACTCAACAAATTAAATTAAACTTTCATTGAAAGTAATATACATAACTAGGTCTATTCTAGTACTCCCGGTTGGGTTGGGGGGCGTCACTTTTTCCGTTGTTAACGTGCGGAAAAAGTGACGTCTCCCAACCCAACCGGGGGTACCAGAATAGACCCCAACATCACAGCATACTCCCGAACTCGGAGCTTAAACGGCTCCCGGTCGGTTGGATGAGTATGTGTGAAACTTTATTGAAAAGCAAAAGAAAATTACATCATGGGATATAAAAACATATAAAAGGAACATAATTATACGTGAACAAAGAAGAATATAATGAAAAGTACATAGAAAATTACAATCCGAGTATAATACAAAATATATACAAGAGGAGTTATATGAGTGCAGTGAAAGGGTAGAATGTTACCTTAAGTTCCATTGTTTCATACAGTTGCAACCCCTTGATTCGGGGCAGTTAGTGTTGTTCGATGCGACGATAACGAAGAATTGATTAATGTATTTCCACCGGTACATTGATGAGTATTGTCGCAATCATCCTAAAAATTGTGGGACTGGGTTTTGTGTTCTGTTCTGTTACTTTCTCTTAGGGATCGCTGGAATTGTTACTCCAGGGTTGGAAGTGATATGAAGGGTAAATTTTTCGAATGAATTACGGAAGATTTGTTCGTGGCTGGTTGCTGTTCTTAAGCTAGTGTGCTCTGCTGCTTAACTGAGTATTCATCGAATTTCTGGTTCCGTGAGGTGAATCTTTGGAAGTATCTATTTCTAGGTTGGATTATGTGACGGTGTTCTAATATACAGGGTGTTTCAAAAATGCAGAGCAGTTTTAAAAACCATTAATTCACGAACGAATGAAGATAGAGCGATGTTGTTTGCACATACAAAGTGGAAATGAAAGCGTGTTATTTTTGTTATGTCAACAAAATTTATTGGTTGCATAATTTACAATTTAAACCAGAAGATTATTTTGCTGGTTTAAATCGTTTGTAGACTTGTTATATAGGGAGTAACGGCTTAAATAATATTTTTTTAAATAATTTTAAAAATAATTTTTAATATAAGTAGCGCAACATACGGATTTAAAGACAGTTTGTTTGAAGATTTGGGATACATTGAAAGGGGCCGTGAAACAAGGATACGACAGATGTTAGGATCCGATATATTCAGCTGACACGTGCAAAAATTTATGAAAACTACAGATTTAAATTATAGTTATTTTATTTTTGAATATAATTATTATTATCCTCGTCGCAAAAATTACATTATATATTCTTTATAAGACCAAAATATATATTAACTTTAAATTTCAGCGTGATTTTGATGATGATACGTATGTATTCTTGTAATCTAGCAGAATTCATTACTTTCAACATCCATTGTGCATTGTCCAAAATGAAGTTGTAGTTGGTAAGAATCGCCGGCTTTTCCTTTGAGTTGAAAATTATTGTACTGGATCATAGGGTCGATTCCTATTGTCACATGATACACGTCAACTGCCATGCCGATTTCGAAATTCTAAGCAATTTTTACAGGAGAAAAAAAAGCGTGACGTCAGAGTACAGTGTAAAACCGTCACAGTATAGTACAGTGCAAATCTCAGCGTGATTTTGATGATGATACGCATGGATTCTTGTAATCGAGCGGAATTCCTTACTTTCAACATCCATTTTGCATTGTCCAAAGTGAAGCTGTAATTGGTAAGAATCGTGAGCTTTTCCTTTGAGTTGAAAATTATTATAATGGATCATGGGGTCGATTCCTGTTGTCATATGATACACGTCAACTGCCATGCCGATTTCGAAATTCTAAGTAATTTTTGCAGGAGAAAAAAAAAGGTGACATCACAGCATAGTATAAAACCATATGCTGTGGGTCTTTGTCATGTGCCATCACAAACGATGTTACGTGAAATGACCCCATTAAAACGTTACATTTACACGCTACGTGTACGTAAATACGTATAACAATGGCGTTTATTGATTTTAGTACCTAAATTTTGTTTTTCAACTTTCATGGTTTCTGTCTGTATGAAAACCTCACTTTAAGGAAATTATAAAACACAGGTCGTTTGTTTAAGGATCCAGAAGTCTAAGTTTTCTAATATATTTTCAAACAATTTAAATAAACTAAATTAAAATATGATTGTCCTTTGAAGAAGTCCGTGCTTATTTAGCAGTCTAACCACAAAAATAAAAGTAAATTATGTTCTTAAACATTTGTACCTGGAAAACTGATGCATAATGCAGTAATTTCCAAGAAATAATTGTAAATAGTAATCTGAAAAACATATTTTATTCATGCAAGTCTTGAGGAAAGATATTTATTCAGAATTTTAACAAAAGACACATTTTGAATATCATGAATTAAACACAAATCTTTTAAAATCATTTTAATGCTTCAAATATATGTAGAACACTTTTAAAAGAACATGAATAATAAATGTTCCAGAAGATTTTCATTGTACACATTCAAATATATGAGAAAGATTTATTTCGAAAAGATTCGTTGTTTGGTTAATGAAGAACGACGAATTCTAACCGCCTCTTTTAAAGAATGGTTAAGGAAGCGAATGTTTCGGTTAAAGTTAAGTTTAGTGTCTTTAACTAGTAATAGATAGCGTCACGAGAAACCATTTTGTAAAGGTTTCTTCTCGACTAAATTTTGAACGCTGCGTTATTTAAAACATGGCTGCATTTTGTAAAAGCGAATGATAAATTTGTGTTTTGTTTCCATGTTAAAAGGCTTAAATCTATAAATTAATGCAACATTATTTCTTTCTTGGTGTTTCAAAGTAGATATTATTCATATGTAAATAGAAACAATGGTGAACATTTTTGAAATGGAATCTTTTCTTTATGAATTAGATATAATGAATATAAATATTTAAATATTGCATTGAACGCTTCTATTTGAATAAATGTTTACCTGAAAAAGTATTTTATATAATATAAATAAATAAAATTACGTATTAACTAAAGCAGATACGAATTACTCAGGGAATAATCAATAAATTAGAGTGTGGAGTTTAAATAATATGTTCAATGAAAGGAATTTCAAATAAAATTGCTATTTTTAATAAATCATTGATGTTCGATATTTTACATTTTTTTGTAATAATGATATCATTTTATTATTATAAAAATTGATGTTTTTGGATTTCATTGGAGTTTGTACAAAATGATTTGTGAAATTGGCTAATGTTTTATTTTCAATTCTAATGGAAAGTCATTCATCTTTTGTAGTGTTTTCTCTCTTATGTAATTTTATGTGTTTTAATTATAAACAAAAGTAAATAGAAGCATAGTTTTCAAATGATTTAATATTCAGTGGCTTTGAAAATAAATTCGCATTAAATATTTGAGATTAAACTTTTAAAATTCTTAATCATGAACTAATCGAACTCATGGCGTATTAAAGTTAGATGAAACAATAAATCATTTGCAATCACATAACTACTTTAAATGATATACATGGATAAATAAATCGTTTGCAATAACCTAATTTCTTTAAATGACATTCATGCATAAATAAATTATTCGCAATACTTACATATAATGAAAATATTTTAAAAAATGTTTGCAATGAAATATTAATTGATATGAAATAAAATTATTAGATAAATATTCTATATAAATAAAACTGAAATGCTAATTTTTCGTAAGCTACAGAAATCTGAATTACTGAATATATTTTCATCAAATTTGGCTCACAATTCTGAGAAACTTAAGTTTTATTGAAGGTTTCGTGACAATTAATTAATTATTTTTAATTAAAAACTGTTTCTACTGCGCATGCGCAATTCAAGCCATTCTACCTTAAAATTATGTATAACTGATAGACAAAACAAGCTTTCATCAATTTTTTAAAATCGTTTGGTTCAACAGATACGGACGAGTTTTCTGGTTTGTTTACTTATATTAAAAGCCTTGACTTTATCTGCTTGTATATTGGACTTCCGCTTTGAAGATCCATTGACTTAACATTTCACCGGAATAACGCAGTACATGCACCTAAATGTAAACAAACAAAGCAGAAAACTCGTCCATTATCATTTCAATTTTTAAAAATGTTTCAGACGATAAGATGATTTTTTTGTTTCATGATAATTTTTATAAAAGTATTTTTCCATTAAAATACTAGACATAGAAATCTTTTCATCTTGAGCAGCGCCACATATATTAACTAGTTATAAGATATGAAATAGCTTGTCAATACGATTGCTAAACGCTCCTTAAAGCTTTTTCTTTTTCGCCTTTCTCGCTTTGAGAATAATAATTTTTTATATATGAATTAAAATTCGTATTCGCTGTGAATTCGTAAATAATGGAAACTTTCATCACTAACACTCTTCTCGCGACATATCAAAACTTAACAATTTCACTTTAAATCCAAAACCAACCAACAAATGAGCTTAGGTAGAAAATATAATTTTTGAAAACTATAAAACTAAAATAAACGCTTATACGAGTATAATTCCCTTACACTTTATTTTTCAACAAAATTATTTACTTTCGTGAACGAAAGATAAACAGGGAGAATAAAATACAAGAATTGCGTGAAGCGAGAGTGTTAATTTTGTTTTTGGCTCATATTTTTCGACTGCAAAACATTTCTTCCGTCGATGCTGCAAGCAAAGAGTGGATTCTATTAAAAAATTGCCGTCCTTAAAACCAGGTGTTGTAAGCGTATATTATCTCACCATCATTCAGAAAATCTTCTTGCTTCAATATTTTCCTGAAAGACTTGAGAAGCTGAAAGTTATTGGTCTTTGAAGCCAGAATATAGAACGCCGATGTACGATATAAATTATCTGTAAATTTTGATGTAGGTAATATGTTTCGTAGTAAAAAAAAGAAAAAAAATCATATGTTATTCGCCATAAAAATGGGAAAATAATTTAGTTACGAATTCTTGGCAAATGACTGTTAATCATAAATGTTTTAATAATTTCTGGAGGAAGAATAATGAGCAAAACATTTAACATCTTTTAACATCAAAATATTTTTTTCTTGCTAAAACTTGTTTCACCTACGCTAGTAGTTCTTCACTTTTAGAATCGCGAACTGTATTTTCCATTCAAAATTTCATAATTCTATTATAATAATAGATTAGATTAACATCTAGTTTTGAAACATAAAGAGGGCTATTTTGAGGACAGGTCTTGTTCTCTTTAGCTGACCACGATTCAGAGTGACGACACTTGAACCAACAACCCTTCTTCAAATTTCTTCACCACACCAGACGGAGGACATGGGATCCAGGCGAATTTAACTTGTTCCTGGTTTACCTACACAACAGTTCTTTGGTGGAATTCGGTCCGAAATTCGTAAATCTGTAACCACAAGGACGATAGCTGTCAATCCATTGAGTGCTACCTCTTCCAATCATTTTTATCCACCTTTTTTAAAACGTTTGTCATGTTTCTAAAGTTTGAATTTCGCAATTGGGTTTCCACTTCTCTTTTGATGTGATAAAACTCTAAACTTTTGCACAGATATGTGCTCCTGACGACAATGCAATATTTTCTAAACTTAATTATTAATCTGTTTTTTTATTTCATAATATGAAGTTTCGATATTTCCGATATTGAATAAATGAGATATTCCGACATTGCGCCTCGAAAAGCAGCTGTAAGCTGTTTTTAAGGAAGTAGAAAAATTCGTAGGAGATTGAAGAAGACGCTATTTTTAAAATGAGAAATTAAGAATATCATAAGAAGGGATAAAATGAGAAAGAAAGAGCATTTATTCATAGAAATTAAGAATGTTACCAGACAGTAATAATGAAAATATTTGTTCGACGAAGAAAAATATTACGACTACGAATTAGAATATTTGAAAATCTGTGAGAATATTTTTAAAGAAATAATTCATGGAACTGTTCGATGAAAGTTTTATTACAAGATTCCATAATATTTATAATATTGAATTATAAAATATATTACAGGCTAAAAATTAGAAAATAATAAATATTAAACTTTTATAGATTGAGAATACTAATTACAATAAAGAACATTACTTCTCAAATTTTTTTGCGACATTCTTGATAGAATGAAAAAATATTTCTTTTATAAATATTTTTTTCGTTAAATCGGCTGCCATATTAGTTCAGTTTCATTTATACCATGACGTTGTTTTAAAACTCTGTAACAATAATGGTCTTTATGTGTTGACTGACATCAAGCGAAGAGAAAGAAATAAACGAAATTTCAGTTCACAGAAATTCGAACCATTATTCGTTTGAAGATGTCATACGCATAAAAAGAAACTGAAGAATAAAAAGAAATTCTTCTTATGATGATGTCACTTTTGCGAAATGCCGCTTAGGCAATCCTGGCAGAAGTTACAGATGAGTGCATTTCGGAACTCGGAAAGAAATTTCCTCTCATCCTATTCAGAGAGAAAAAGATATCCGTGACAAGAAGTTCGTGGTCTATCATTTTCGAAAAACAAGAAAAAAGAGTTTCTTACAGTTTCAGAATTTGAAGTGCAGCACTTTCGGTTTCGTAGTTTTTTTAAATATTTCTTGGCTGTCTTTTGATGAAAAATACTTTTTCTTTAAAATTTTCCATTTCTTCCACAAGATTAGAACACCAGGCCACCTGCCAAGCATAGCTTTTAAGGAATGCAATTTGTTATGTTCTTGCAAATCCCACAATCTGCTATATCTTATAGATACGCTTTCTATAAGATGCGGCAACTTCCTTCATATTTTAACTGAACTTCCAGTATTCACTTTTCAACGTCAATTCTTTTTAATGCAGCAGTTTTATCTCTTAAAGACGTAGTGAGAGAGAATCCTCATCCTAAAGTTTTTCTTTCCTGCAGTCGATTGGTTTTATACATCACATACGATTGTTTCCATCCTTTAGTATTGTAATTCTTCTTTTTAAACCCTTTTTTAGCACAATTTGTATCAAATATTTTGGAATCATAACCATAATTTTTTATTCCACCATATGCCTGTACTTTCACCATACGTTTGGCGCAGCATGGCCAAATTTGGCTCTTGCGCCAATAAACCCAAAACAACCAACCAACCTCCATAAGATTAGAAGGTATACTTTTTAGTCTATGATGAAAGAAATCGAAACAGATGAGTAGCTTATCTTGTAAATGATATTGGTTATAGAAATGTGGTGTGGATTATGTTAAATTAACCCCCCCAAAAAATGAATTACACCACTAACTAGCGTGTGGATACTAGACAAACCTCAGCGTATACGTGATTATTGTTCATTTCAAAACCCCGAGACTAGCACTTTTGGACGATTTTACTACGGAAAGGGGTGACAGGCAGTGACTAAGATGATCGCCTTTTCCTGAGTTCTTTGTTAAGTCATGACATTCGTCTGATTAGGTATATGTTTTTAGTTATTCTTTACAGTAAATCAATAAATGAAAACAAAATGTTTCCATAAACTGCTAAGTAAAATGTAAGCATTTCGCCCTCCATTGTTCACTTCACCCCTATTTTGGCAAAATCAACTCTGCTTGGCGCATGCGCAGAAACGTGAAGGGCTTCCGTATCTTAGAACGATCGATAGATTTCATGGCACAAACTTTAAGGAGTGGCAGGAGGGGTGGGTATGCTGCAACAAAAATTTTTTACACAGGAATGTACGGACACAATTGACGCGTTGAGGCATAGAAACTAATAAATTTTATTAAAAATAGTTTTTAAGAACAAACTTTTATTAGCGTAGTAAACAGTAGAATTTTTCATTTTTAATCATTCTCTACTTTTTAAATCTTGAGATCAATTTTCTTCAAACTTACTGCCAGGTGGTGACACTGATACAGATACAAAATGAATTGTAATTAATGATTAAGTAACAATTAAGTTCTGAAAATATTAAAATAATGTATTGTCATCGAGAATACACAAGTTTACAAAATTTTTCAGTATCTGACTGTCTTTTTTGTCGTTGGTTGGCAACTATTTTATTAAATGAAAAGGAAAATTAGCAGAAATTGTATTTCCTGATTATTAAAAAGATGAATGAATGAATAAAACCTCAAATTTTAAGCGTTTTTATGAAGTTTTAAAAACAACACTACGGTACTTACATATAAACACTATGTGAGAAATGACTTCGAAACGAGGCAAATGGTTTATGGATCAAAACATCGAACGACTTACGCACATTTAAACCCTTATATTTAAGAGACGATGAGATGTAGGACAACATTTATTTAAGCCAGAAGAAAAAATAAAGCGCTGAAAAAATGGCGGTCGAATCTACCCACTTAAAGCAACCCTTCCTTTGTTATTAAAACATTCTTGTTCTTTTATCTGAGGGAATGACTTTTTGTTTTCATTTCCCTGACGTTGTTTGCATTGCTTGGGCCATTTCTTGCAGGATAACTTCTGGGCCTGTCAAAACTGTGCCATGCGTGTTGATCTTTCAGCTTACCGGACTCTTAAAATTGTTCGTCTTCTGTTTTTGCTCTTATCTCTCTTTTTCTCTGGCCATTAAAAATGTCTTATTCTGTCGTTACCTGGCATCCCCCACCAACGCTGGCCCTTCAAATTTATGTGGCTCGAAGGGACTGAAGTTAGTTAAGGACTGGCATTGGCTATGTATTATGAGGGAAACGGTTGAAGTTGTTTGGAAACGAGTTCGGTGAATTGTGTGGAAGTGAAGAAATCAGATACTGATCATTCTCACATACGGAAACCCTCCGCGCTTTTACGCATGCGGTAGGCGGAGTTGATTTCACCAAAAGAGGGGTGAAGTGAAAAATGGAGGGGAGATGTTTACATTTTACTTAGAAGTATACAGAAACATATTATTTTCATTTACTGATTTGCTGTACAGACTAACTGAAAAAATACGCCTCGGACGAAGGTCATGACCTAGAAAAAACTTCGAAAAGGCGCTTATCTTGCTCATTACCTGCCACACCTTTCCTTAGTAAGATCGTCTAAAAGTGATAGTCTTGAATTTTTTAAACGAACAGTAGCTTTAGATACCGTGTTAGACGATGTAGCAGTGCTTCTGTCAGAGAGAATTTGTTTATTTAACATATTCTTTGCTGCAAGCGTCACGGGGCGCTCTTCGTTACTTTTCTCGGAGACGAAAATCTTCTCAGCACGCTCCCGTTTCCTCCTAAGAAATACAGAGAGCAAGCCGAGACGCTCTCGATACACAAACACGCCCAGATTTCATTATAAAGAATTTTTTTTAAAAAAAAGAAGCCAGTACAGTTGAAAAGTGACTACAAAATAAGCGGTTATTGCTATATATTACAGCCAATATGACCGCTGTAATGAATGGGTTAAAAAAGGCGTTTGTACTTGTTTCAAATGCAGAAATAACAAAAGCATATCTATTTATTATTTCTATAAATCCATAATTCATTATCTTTAATATATTTTCAATTGAAAATTTGAAATTAGTCTGCTCTTAAGTGATAACAGGATTTAAAAAATGTAGACAATTCTATTCTCAGACGTTATTTAGAATATTAATGGAGAGATACTATAATAGTTAATAAATAATAATAGTATAAAAGTATAATATGACTAATGTCTTAAATATTTTAATTAATAACATTTGTATATTGTTACGAAGTTGTGCAGTTGTTTCTCTGATAGTTGTGGACATAGTAATCGTAGCGAAAAACTTGGTGACTTTGGAGACAAAAGGAATTTTCTAGAAAAATCCTGAACAGTCGTCCTTTCTCTACTGGCGCCAGTAATTTCATGGACCTTCTAGACATTACATCACTTCCTATGTAATGACGTCACTTCCTGTTGAAAAGATATAAAAGCAAGCTCTCAAACCAAGAGTAGTCTGTTGTAATTTGAACAACAAGCAAGATGGTGAGCTGAGAGATTCTGAGCGCTATTGAAATTTTTTGTAATTGAGATTCATTGGAAATCTCTGTTGTGAGTTTGTACAAGTGCAGGTTTATTACCTGTGCTACGTTTGTTTTCCTAGATTATTCGTAAAATAAAGAGCTTTATTTTTTTATCCTCCTTTTGGTCTGCATGAATTTTGTTACAACATTTTAAATATATATTTATAGTTCTTTGAAGTGATTGGTCTTTAACTGACCCAAAGTCCCTATTATCTTTGATAATAGGAAGAAAACATACCACAAATTGATGAAAATTTGACTAAAAATATATGAAGGAAGGAAATTTGATGGAATTTCTTCACAGCAATAGACAATATCGTAATAAACTATAAAATATAAAACAAAATACATGGCAATAAAACTGGTACCTGATGTTTTAATTTTCAAATTTTTAATCTGCTGTAAATATCGTTTTTCCTCTAATAATATGTTCCAAAGTTATTGCCGTAAAACATTAAAAAAAGTGACAAGCCGTCACTGTAGGGAATGTATAAAGATTTTTGGATGTTTTCACAAGGTTTTTATTGATGACAGTTGAGAACATTTACTTTCATATAACACATGTAGAAAATTATTTTGGATCTTATTTTATAAATGACTTTCAATTTAATCGGTGTCAACAATCAGAAAAAAATGACTTGAGGCTGTCTTTTTCAAACAGCCGCTGATGTTAAAGGCGTAGGACTACTTTACTCGCGAGACTCTTTTCCAATTTTCAAATTTTTTTTTGTAACTTCTGTTGTTACCCTTTATCTCTACAATAAAAGAAAAGCTATGTTTTTAACATATTTAGTTACCGAGATATAGAGGATCGCGTCATCAATTCATGCGTATTTTTGCCCAACTTTGCTACTCAGTAGTCGCTGAACTACAATTGTGATTTTGAATTTTTTTTGTAACTTCTGTTGTTACCCTTTATCTCTAAAATAAGACATTAGTTATGTTTTTAACATATGTAGTTACCGAGATATAGAGGATCTCCAATACAACGTTTTCTGTGGCATTTTGGTGTGTGAACCAAATTCCTTCCTGAGACCCCAATGGGAGGAACGTAGTCCTACGTTAAAACCTTAAAACAATAAGTCTTTTATGAAGCGACAAGAATATTCATTATTTATAATCCTACTTGTTAACATTATGAAGAAACAACTTTTGATAACCTTAAAATATTTAAAATCAGTCTTTGTTAATAGGTTCATGGAACAATTTTAAAAGTTGTTGGCAGTATAGTAGCTCAAATTGTGCATTCTATGTTTTGGTTGCATATAACAATTTCATAATTAATTTTCGTTAATCATTTTTATTTATTTGTAAAACAACTGATCGTCTGGACAGTACAGGGCTCTTCATGTTTGAAAGAATTTCAAAAAAAAGGTAAAATTGAAGCATATTAATTATACTTAAAATGCTTTGCAAATACACAGCATATGCAAAACTTTCTAAAAGAAAATAAAGAAATAATCATTTTCATAGATCAAAAGACAAAATTAAGGCTTCTGCATACTGCATATTTATTCCTTCTTTTTCATTGAAATCAACACATAGGAAATCTTCCAAAGGAATTAAGAATGCTTAAAACTTCTTACCGCTTAAAGAATTCCAATTAGTTGCATTCGCTAACTGAAAAATTACTTCTATACGAAGCTACAGTATTAGAAGTTTACGAGATTCTATTTAGAATTGTAAATTAATTGTCTAGAAATGCAGACGATATTTTTTCTTTCAAAATTAAATAAATATACTTAAGCAACAAAGAAAGTTTTGGAAATTTAAAATTTAATTAAGTTCCTTCTTTCAGTCTACAGTTTTGTATTCAGTTTCGAACAAAATGTAAACGGGAATTTCACTGCTCATTTTTAAGTTTATTGTTTACTGTACTACTTGTTGGATGTATTTCTTTATTTGATTATAATTTTAAGATGCTTAAAGTGATCAAAGCGAATAAACTGTCGAAAGTATTAACATTTTTTTAAATTATCTTAAACATCTATTCTAAAGTGTTTTTTTACGATAATTTTGGAATTAATTAGTTGTGATAGCGATCTAAAATATTATACATCTCAATCTCGAGGATTAATGTAACATCGTTAAATAAATCTATCCAAAGTTTACTGAATTTTTGAGTTAAATTTTCTTTATGAATGAATAATTGAAATAATGTTGAGCTAACAGATAATTATAACGGTTAAAAATGCTGCTTTCACATATCTCTATGGTGCATAAACTGAAAGCTATTTACACAGCTGAAGATTTTGTCGTTAATTTCGACAAATTATTTAAAAAGACACAGAATTTTTTTTAAAAAAATGCAGTAAGGTATGATAACTCCCTTTCCTCTATGATTCAAATGATAGCGTTTATAATGATAAAGCTTTTACTCTAATGCTTCAATCACATTCCATGAATTTTTGATTTTCAGGAGATCAAATCGCTCTACTCAGATTTTTCTTCCTATTTATTATATGTTTGAAAGCTATTTTATGGAATATTTTGTGACAGCATTATTGGTAATATCAGAAAAATAGACGAAAAAAAATTGATTTTGATCTTAAAACTATTTTTCTCAGTTTGAAATTCCAATACATCTGGTTGTGATGATAGGTATTTTTAAAATTAATTCTTAATCAATTAGAGAAACCGACAACTGGTTTCAGATAAAAATAGAGATTTTTCATTATCGCAGCAAAAATTGTGGGAAATTATCTATTTCCATTAGAAATGGCAGCAAATTTCTGCCAATGCACGCAGTGGTCACTAGCTCAGTGGATATTTGTATGCTTTCAAATGGCAGAGTTAAAAACCATTTATTATTATTATTCTTTATTTCTTATATTTCACTTTTATTCACTAATTGGGCTCAGTTATGCATTCAAGAAAAGATTTTATTTTATAAATTTGAGTTCACTCTTACAAATAGTTTCGAAGTACGCTGGTAGCCAAAGGCGGCTAGATTTTCATAGTTTATATAATATCTTAGAATATGTTTTTATCTAAGTGCAGATTAGTGTCTTGAAGTGCAAATAAAAAAATAAAGCTATTCTTTGTTGTGCATTAATTTCTGAATCATAAAAATAATTCTTTAAATTGTTATTTATGCATGTTGTCTTTTGTACTTGAATCAAAAGCTAACGCTATTTGTAGCTAAACAAATATCAAAGAAAACAAACTTTCCTTGAAGAAAGGGGCCTACCAAGGTATAAAAGACAATCGAAAGCTAGACGGTATCCTCATACCAACAGAATTCATCCAACAACAATCAATTCCTAAACAAATTCGATTTTTTTCTTATAATTTATAGACGTCTTCAGTCCTAAACTAATAACTTCGTTGCCTTCACACAACATAAAGTTCAGTTTGTAGGGTTAGCTTTCGCAGGGGACAGTAAGGTGATAATAGAATAAGACATTTTTAATGAGAAAACCGAAGCAAAATAGAGATAAGAACAAAAACAGAGGGGAAACATTTTTAAGAGTCCGGTAAGCTGAACGATCAACAATGGCGCTCCTTTGACAGGTCGAGTAGTTATCCGGCAAGAAATGGTCCAAGCAATGCAAACAAACACCAGCAACTTGGAGAATGAAAACAAAAAATCATTCATTCAGACAAAAGAACAAGAATATTTTAATAACCCTATAGTTTTGGTACCTTGAATTTCCTAATAATAGAATGCTAAAATATCGTCTGCATTGCAGATTTATTTTGGTTAATTTTGAGTCAATGAAATTTCGGTAGAAACTGTTTCTTGCCTGGATTGTTTTTGCTAACTATTTACGTTTTTATCTTCTGTCCACTGCACACAGAAATATGAAGACTTGCAGTATTTGTCAGTATTACGGAAGCAATAACAAAATATTCAATAAAAATACAACTGCTGGTATGTTTAGAGATTTTATGTTTATTTTATTATTAATAGAAATTTTCCAATATATGAAACATTACAAATAATTGCGTTCTACGAAAACAGTATAATCATAAAATAGGCTTTGACAAGATATATACACATTTAAAATTAATTTACAATGCGTTTGAAATATGCAAATTATAATTTGAGAAAATAATTTTCCGCCTTCGTATAAGATTTTTAAGTGAAAGCAGCGGTATTAATCTAACAATGGATTCGTTTGCTCAGTATTTTGTAATATTAATTATTCGCGCTTAAAAGATAATTAAAATGCGAATATGCCTTATATATATAGTTCTTACAATGCTTTAAATTGAGGTGTTTAATATATTAGAACGCTATCAACTGATAAATTAGGAATTTATAGTTACAAAGCTTTATATAAATTATATAAATGAGAAAAAAGTTCTATTATACTTTTACAGAATGAATCATATTGATTACCTTAAGCATTTTAAAATCATAATCAAACAAGAATATAAGCGGTAAAGTAAACGATAAAGTTAAAAATGGGCCATGGAATTCTAACTAACATTTTTAAAGAAATTGAATACAAAATGGCAGATTGACTGCAGGAAATTAATTTAAAGTTCTCGAAGATGCCGTCTTGCTTAAGCATATTTATTTGATTTTAATCATAAAAAATGTATCGTTTGGATTTCTAGTTAATTAATTTGCAATTATTTATACAGTCTTGTAAACTTCTAACGCTGATGCTTTCTACAAAAGCAATTTTTCTATTTTGGTAAACGAATGTTTCTAATTAGAATTTTCGAAGATAAAAGGAATCAGATATGTTTAAAACTTTTTAAAGATTTTCTGCAAATTGATTTTAATGAACGGATGCATATATAAATAACAAATAAATATTGATATATTGTTTAATTATTGAGATAAATATCAGTAAGTACCGACATCTATTAATAATAATTTATAATTATTTAAATTAACTGTCACTGAATAATAATTTATTACTGTCAAGTGGTAATTTCTTAAAATCACCTGATAATAATTTCCTATTATTTTATGTGATTATCACAAGTATTTATATATGAATTTAAGTTATATTATTGATAATTGGAATTTTTTTCACATACGGAGAGAAAAAAATGTTATGTAACAGAAATTTTGACTTCACATTTGTAATATTACCATAGTTTCTTTCAAAACTTAAAGCGTAACATTTGTTTTTGTCAAAAAAGGCACAACTCATTTCATTAATGTAGAAAATAACCTCTTTAATTTAAATAGAATTCGAAGTGTTCGAGATAAAATATTACATATGCTCGATTAACACATAATACTAGAAGGGATTTTTGTATTTGTACACTATGCTGTTTTAAACTTCAAACAAGATCTAATAATATTTTAGGCAAACAAACTAAAAAGGAAATTCATCTTCCATTGAAGAAAGGAACTCTACAACCTATAAAGCACTGGTATCTTGTGAGTTTCCTGTAACGCAATTCATATAACTGCCACAAATTCACAAACAACTTCAACATTTTATCTCTAAGTACCTCGCATAGAATACGTCAGCCGTAAAATTCAAATGATGAAGGATTGAATGGCTAGGTTTGGCGTCGACAGCCAGGTGATGATAGAACGAGACATTTTTAATAGGAAAGCTGGAGCAAAAGAGAGATAAAAGCAAAAACAAAGGACGAACATTTTTAAGAGTCCGGTATGCTGAAAGATCAACACACATGGCCTCCTTTGATAGGACGTTGAGTACTTATCTGGCCAGAAATGGCCGAAGTAATGCAAACAAACGCCAGAAAAATGGGAATTTAGAACAAAAAGTCATACCCATATACAAAAGAACAAGAGTACCTTGATATCAGAAGACTAGAGTGGACGAGAAAGAAGAACAGAAGACAAGACTTAAGTGGTTGGATTCGAACTTTTCGGAGTTATTTTAGTGTTATATTGTATTCTTTTGGGTCAAACAATTGTCATGCTGCAACTCATCGCATATATATGATTTTAAGGCTAGCAAAAGTTATTTTATATTTTATTCTGTAAATTATTTATTGCGTTTCTTACCCTTTTCATCTGTATCTATATTGCAATAATGGTCTTCAAGTGCAAAAAGTAAAGAAGAATAATCCAATGTTATATCTGAAAACAGTCTTTTATAGAAGGTTAAAATCGTCCCAGTATATTTTGAGTTGGAGATGTTAGAAGATATTAGATAAATTTGAGAGTTCCACTTTCTGGAAGACTTAATAAAGTAATACCTATTACAAGTAAATTTAAATACGTTCTTTATTAATATAGATGAGATAAAACATCTCTTTAACGCAGTTAGTGCTTGCTTACATTATGTTACAGCTTATCTTTCAATATAATTCTACTTTTAAAAAATTAACCAAAAACTAGATCAAATTAATTTGCTGACCATTTTTCTCCCACCGGCACAACGCAAACTTTGTCCAGCACTTATTTAAATAACTGTGTATTTAAATGTGTAACCTATTAGCAACCTATCTTTCTATCCTACTTGAGGCTAAAGGCTACATGGTGGGAAAATAACAGGTTCAAACTAGTGGATCATAGTTCAAGACCCATTCCTATCATCTACTCTTGGTTTTGGTAGCCCATTCGATGTATGAGTCATGTAGTAAATGTCTTAATGTTGGTGCTACATGGGATTTGGATTTGAGGTTTGGCTCAGGAATGTTATTCTCGTCATTCATGACTCAAAATTCCAGATGTCTGTCCCAAAATAGAAGAATAAAACAGAAAACTTTAATCTAAGTAAGCCAAGGCTTAACCATTATTTTTTCAATAAATTTTTTTTTTATCAATGGGGTCTGAAAATTAATAGCACGTGTGATGATTAAACAAATATTTTTTTTAAAGATTAAGTTTATACTTGGAATCCCTCGGTATTTTGTATAACTGTATTTTTTGCTGCGGAAAAAAGTTTAGGTTAAATTATGATGTTTATGTCTTTTTTTAAAAAAAAATAGTAATTCAGTCTAATTAGCTTACACAACAAACATTAATTCTGTAAGGAAATAAGATTCCCAAATATAAGAGTCAAACAATTAGAAAAAGCGATTTATTTATAGTTCAAAATACTAGACCAGGTCCATGTGTCTCATGTCGCTCTAACAATTACCTGAGTCATTTCCCCTCACTCCTAGCAGAGCGCCAAGCAATACAGTCCATGGCATGAGTAGCAGAAACAGGACGGAACAGACAAGGGAATAAGTCTTTTCTTTGTCGACAATTTCAAGCTTTTTTATATGGCCACTACGAGGGAATCAGCCAGTAATTCTGTGCCGATCTTGTACCCTATGGTAAGAGGACAGACCAGGACGACTTCCACCATTCGTGCGTTTTGAGTTGGACTTTCCACGAGATTTGCTTGAGCCCTGTGGATAGAAAAAATACTCGGACGCGGAAGAGTCCTCATGAGGCCAACGAAGGAAAATGTTTGAAGGAAAAAACGTTTCCATGGTTGAGCCTTCTACTCATGACAGAGAAGTTTGCTTTTGTGTAAACTCATGAAGAATTTAGTACTATTATCATCAATATTGCTAAAGCACAGCACAAGGCTCAGCCCTCTCCATGGGCTAAAAAACAGAGAAAACTTGCACGTTTCTTGCCATACAAGACGTTAATAATGCAGAATAAAGAATTTAAAGCTTTTATTTTCTGAATCGAGGGCAGTTGTCGGCTTTCTGATATGATTCGCATTCGAAAACAAGCTTTCTCAGTTTTTTTAATCATAGACAAATGTGGAGTTTCTTTAATCTCTACCAGAAACATACACTCCATTAAAAAACAATATTTTTCCTCGTAAATGCTATTGTCAGAATCGGTGTGGTTCTGGAGGCATCGCACATACGACTAAAAAATCCACGTTTCTTCGGGAATAATATGTCGAAATCTTATGGCGGGCTTATAATAGTCCTTGCGATAGTATACTTGCTGTTAGAAAGCTTTTGGCTTTAATTAAAGATCCATTGCTTAAATAATATGTCATAAATCTTTATGCTGGTTCAGAAGGACACTATTAATTAAAGATCCATTAGCTTCGTAAATACATATCCCATAAATCTTATGTAGTTCTGAAGGCACACTATAATTTAAAGATCCATTTGCTTGCGTAAATAAATATATGTCATAAAATCTTTATGGCGTATTCACAAGCACACTTATTAATTAAGATCCATTTACTTCGTAAATAATATGTAAATCTTTGTTAATAGCAACCTTCGAACTATCCATTGAAAGGACCAATTTCTGACGGAGACAGCGAGATGAGATGGAATAAGACATTTTTAATGGGAAGGCCGGAACAAAAACAGAGGGCGAACAATTTTAAGAGTCCGGTAAGCTCAAAGATCAACACACATGGCGTTGCTTTGACAGGTCGAGTACTTATCCGGCAAGAAATGACTCAAAGAATGCAAACAAACGCCAGCAACTTGAGGAAATGAAAACAAAAAGTCACTCCCTCAGACAAAAGAAAAAGAATGTTTTAATAACAAGGGAAGTGTTGATTTTAGTAGGTGGAATCAGACAACGTTTTTAGGTGATTTACCTTGTTCTTCTTGGTGAAGTATATTTTGTATTACAAATGTTGCATATTCTGTCGAGTATAGTGTGTAAGCTGTGCAAAAATAATTTAGTTTTTTTCCCCCCTTATTCTATCTATATCGTTTTTCAGACATCCCCTCCACATTTATTATCAAAATAATATACAGGATTCAAAAAAGGAAACAAGATACTGCATTCTTGTATTTTATACGAGCTAAAAATAACTAGATTAGTTTTGTGTAAGACATTTATATTAAAGCAGTATGAAGAAATCTGACTGAGTTTTCTTTATGAAAGAAGTCACGAAATTGCCCTCATAAAAATTAATAATGCTTTTTTAATTGGCAAGGATAACAAAAATGTTTTAATGCAGTGGGTTATTAAAATGTTAATTACATTTTCTAATACATTTTGAAAAATAATACGTTTAATGTTTACATGAAACATTCAGTCTTTTTTAATTGCAACATTTCACCTTTATTTACCCATATTCCATCAGTTTCTGCTCAAGTTGCCACTAGCATACTTTTTTTAAATAACGAAATTTCAGCGCGTATATAAACTCTCATCGCACAAGAAATACATTGGACCTCGCCGGTTACAATATTGCTACGAACATGTAATGTCGCTTTCCCACAATGTTAGTCTTATGGTTGGAAAGAGACATTTACAGAGGTTCTTACTACCTACCGGGACCTTGGCAACCATTTTGGCGACTTCTGCGACAAAATGAAAGTCCTCAAAAACACTAGAATTTTCTGGATATCTCTATCAGGAGCGGAGATATACCGAATTTACTAGATGATTCTATGTGATATCACATCCTGTCAGGGAAGGTATATAAACCCGGAGTTGCTGAGATGAGACAATCGTCTTCGCACGTCTGCGGAGTTCGTAGAAACTCTTTGGAGACTTGTTCGCTTTGCGAGTTGGTCAGCTGTTAGACGCTGAGCGCTATTGTTCCTGCTATTGCTGTTATTGTCAGTGATCTACTGTCTGCTTGTACTGCTAATTTGTGAAAGAGCTGTTCTTACTGTTATCTGCGCTTCGTGTTTTCCGGAATATTCGATAATAAAGTGTCATTCTCGATTATCCTGCTTGTTGGACTGTTCACTGTGAACACACAGGACGATTTCCATAACAATATCCGAATAGGTACCTACATTTTTAAACGCTTATAATTTAACTTGATTTGCTTCATGTTTGTAAGGAGGCATTTTTATAATCAATTTTCGTTCATTTCCTTAATTTAAAAGAGTTGTGAAATTCTGTACACTGGTATGTTCTTGACTTAATTATCAGTTAATCGATTAATTTAATTAAAATTTGATCCCATAACAGTGCGTCACCTGGTTAGGGAAACCATTTTAGGAAAAAAGGTATTTCACAAGAGATTCCAAAATATATATAAAAACGGATTATAAATTAAAAACTAAAGAGTAAAAAAAAAATACTTTAATTAAAAAAATATTCTTTTTAATTCGCTAACAAAAGTGTGTTTTAAAACTGTTTTTATTAAATTTATTATTTGTTGCTTCAGTATTACCAGAATTATGTTACGAGGTGTAATTGTTCTGAGGAAGAAATGAATAAGTTTAATTGTTATGATGTCATTCACATTATGTCATAGTCACATGGAAAGCACAACCCCATTCTAATAACCATCTACGAGTTGTCTTTCTCAAACTTAATATTCCTTCTTCAGCATGCGAAATGGATTTCGAAATTAAATTTGCTTGGCACGTGAGACGGGAATGTCATTTGAGCATACATTGACTACTCTCAGTCCAATTAGATTATGGCACACAATTAGTTCCATAAGGTAAATTCGCAGAGACAAGTAATTAGATGAAATGCTTGCTTATTCGTAAATAATTATTAAATTGAAATAAGCTGTGTTGTGGTAAGGCGCATTTATTAAGAGTTAAGAGAAGTAATGCTTTTAACTTTTATTTCGTTAATTCTGGATGGCAGTGTCTTTTGAAATGTAATTTAGCATTCTAAAAATAGGTTTAGGGATATTTTTTATCGAGTGAAAAATTACTTTTTAGAAATTTTCGTGCAAAAGCATTTTCGTAAACAAATTCTCTGAAGTCCTATCGAAGTTTGCATTAATGGAAAGTAATATATATATAAACCTAAATATAACTTGTTATATATGAACATTCAAAAACAAATTAAACAAGACATATCAAGAAGCAAATCTTATACTAAAAAGTCATTATTTAAACAATACAACCAAATCTAAAACAAAATCTAAAGAATTGAAAATACCATAGATACCATGAACAAAAAGTAAGTTTAAACATTTATATGTTAACATGTAAAAGAACTCTGTTGCTATCAAAAATATTGAAAAAGGCAATCCAAGTATATGGAGTTTTCAGCAATTAAGTTAGTAGCTTGGCTGTGGACAAGCTTTAGCCAGGTTAAATTAATTTTGCTGTTCAAACCATCCCTGTTACTAAAGTTGTTGAAAAAACAGACAGGGTAATTTACCCTAAAATGAAAGAGTTTAAAAGGAAAATCATACACTAACGCTAACAATAAAACAACACTATATGGAAAGTACTAAAATTAAAAATATGTAATACAACAATATATTGCACTAAAAACAATAAATGCATCATTCAATAAAATACCCATACTTATTCATTAAGAATTGAAGAATCAATGTCTCTACCCATCCTTACCAGAATTCCACATTTTTAATATAAACTGCCACTTAGCTTGACTTAACAGATTGCCAAAACTAGATTTGTAAACTATAAAATAACATAAATTGACCAAATAATATAATTAATTTTGATATTAAAGAATTAGTATAATACCTATATTAAAAATCTCAAAACCTGTTAAAAATATAATGCAGTTATTTACCTAAATTTTATAAAATAGAATATTTGAATATTGGTAATCCTGCCTATTATTAAGGAATATTTCAATTTATAAATCCTGGCACCATTTATGTAGTAAATCTGAAACTAATAAATCAATAACTAAATATGAATAAAATTACACATTACAAGTAATATAAGAAAAAACACAAACCTACAATCAAAGAATTATAAATATTCCATTAAATACCAATATGGATGTATTATTCTAAGTGACCTAAACATTTATTATCTATATAGACTCTTAAAAAACATTTTGGCAATCCATATACCAATGCAAAAATGTAAAATTTTTTAATGTTCTTAATTCTATTATCATTGTCTGTTACCAAATTATTATTTCTAATTATGTAATTTTTCTCTAAATTCTTGAAGACAGAAATGCTAAGATTACTATCCCAAAAAGGAAATTTATTAATTTGAAAATTAAATGCATTTCTTTTATCAAAGATATCTGTTACTGTTTTATTATCTATAATTTTTATATCTAGATCTAGAAATTCTGCAGCCAATTCATTGTCATTAGTTTTTATTAGTTTTAAATAGTCAGGATAGAAGTTAATTTGTGGCTTAAGGTCTATTTCTTTATCGAATAATATCAAATCATCTATATAACGAAATAGTTTAATTATATTAACGTCCCGTTTTGAAGCAACACGAGGGCTATTTTGGGACGGACCTCGTAATTTTGAACCTCGGTCAGATGACGAGGACGACATCTGATCTGGCACCCCCTCTCCAAACTTCCACGCCACACCAACGGGAGGACATTTGGCCACTACGTATGATTTAGCGTGCAACAGGCCCCATACACGGCGGATCTTCAGTGGAATCGGGTCTCGAACCTGGAACTCTCCGGCCCCAAAGCCGAGACCTTACCACTAGGCCACATAACGAAATAATACACTATGACTATAAATAATAAAATCTTTTTCTTAGTAGTGTAAGGAAATATTTGCTAAACTATTGCTAGCTGTTCCTCCTTGAGGTAATCCTTTAATATATATATATAATATATTTTGCACAATTTTAAAAAATATAAATACGAATTACGGAAATAAAAGCAAAAAAATGGAATAAACTTTGGAAAAGCCTGACGAGCAATATTCCGTGATATTCCATATATTCCTTTCATAATTTCTTTTTTTCTTCAAATTTCTTTTGTGGTTTTTATTTGTTTATGGTGTATATGTTACGGTCAATGTGGATAATTTATGAGACTTTATCGCATTAACCGGTTTTCATGAATAATTAATTACCTATAAAGTTTGGCCAATGTATTTATTTTCGATTAAAATATCTCTTGTTTTTTCCTATTTGAAAATTTGATGTGCATGTGTCATAGTTAAAGGTGAATCGCTTAAAGTTAAATCTTTTAGAAACCAAAGTATGTGTGGGTTGTCCTTGTACTATCTCCTGTTCAAATGTAGAATTTCAACAGGGCTCGCGATGCCTCGGGTATCTAAAGTGGGCGGCGGGCAGATTTTTTAACTTAAAAAACATCTTATGGCTACGAAAGCAACTAGAGTGGGAACCTAGTAGCTTCGCTAGCTCAGTGAATGTAAGGAATCTACGTTTTTTTATCACGTTAATCGCCACGTGAAGCAAGTGTGTCTCATAAGCAATGTATTAGTTTAAGCCGTATAAATCGCGCATGTTTTATTTGAAATCTGCGCATACATCCGTGACTCAGAAGGTAAAAAAAATTGTATTGTAGCGATTATCGTGTTAATTACTCAAATGTAACAGGAAAATTGTGCTCGCGATACCTGCAGCATCTAAAGTGGTCACTGAGCAGATTTTTTAACTTTGAAAAACATCCTATGGCTTCGCTAGTAGTGGAAGCCGGAACATAGTAGCTTCGCTTGCTCGTTGAATGTTAGAATAGTTTTGCTTAAACCCTTCCGGTAGGATTTAATTATAGTATGGTTGCTGTATAGCATAAAAATTAATTAGAGCTATACTCGTCATTTTATCTGAAGGAGTTAATTGATCACATTTACCAATGAATTTCGATTAGTGAGATCACATGTCCATGTAATTAATCACATTGACCAAATTTTATTGGTAATTATTCACATTACGATTAATCGCCGGTGATTATTCATAATAACTCGATTATACACATTGAATGTAACATATATATATATGCAAGAAACAATCAAATTGGCAGTAAAAGCTACATAATAACAAAAAAAGTCATAAACAACAAAACGTAAAAAAACAATGCAATTAACTGATAGAAATAAAAAAAAAAACCCGGAAAAAGACGTTTGTGCAGCTGGGAGGGTTAAAAAATATGAAGTTGTGCAAGAACCCTCATCATTTAGCTTCACTTAGAGTGTACCGATATTCACCGAGTTGCAATGCCGATATCTTTCTGAATACTGATGATATTGAACTGGAATTTTTATATTAGTTGCCCTAGATATCTGCCTCTTAATTCGTGAAAGTAAAATTACGATACATTTCGCACATGCGTAGCAAAGAAATCATCTGAAGAATGTGCTCATATTTCCTTTGATGTTCAGAATATTTACTTCAAATTTTAATACAATGCTTTTCTAACATATTTTCACGTGTTCTTTATGTTTCATAGAATTTGGTTTAAAACTCTACAAGTTATAAGAAAAAAAGTGTTAAAAAATTTGGGATTTTTTTTAAAGAAATCTTTATATCTTCACAAATATTTGTGCTGTGTTTACGAAAACACATGTAAATATTATACACATCAAACAACCATTGGTGAAAGTTTTATCTCGTTATCAGCTTTCTTTGAAACGAGATGAGTCGAAATTTTGTTTGTTTTCATCACTTTCTGGTCGGTCCCCTAAATACTCTCGTGATCGAATCTTCACTGTAAAATGTGAGTTCAACCCTAATCTTTACATATTCGAAATTCTAAGAAAATCCATGAAGATTTTCGGGAGATATTTGAAAAAATATGCAAATTTTAAAGCGTCCACATTATATTGGCAACCCACTGTAAATCGAGTTGAAATATTCGCTTATTTTAATACATGCAAAAACAAGAAAAAAATGGATTGTTATCCCTAATAATCCCGCAATCTAGTGCCAGCAGCCGGATTAGCGGCCGGACCCAAGGGGGGGTGTATTGGTACCCTGGGTGCCCTTCTTAATGGGTGCCATGGAGACAAAACATCCGGACGCCATTTACCCATATTACGATTGGAGGTGAAAATTCTTCTCATGCATCGAGCTCCACTTACCATTGCTACGCCACTGATGTGTTGCGTTTTGCGGTGAGCTCCGTCTGATCTTCAAGGGAATGGCGTATACATTTTGGAAAAGTACATCTTTGAATTGTCCTATTACGTCCAAAATTTATCATCGAACTACACTGTTGTTGTGGAGACCATATGATAAAATGAATATAGATGATTCTCTGATTCTAAAACCCGCCGCACTTTTACGCATGCGCCAGGTGGAGTCGATTCCCCCAAAATAGGAGTGTAGTGAGAAATGGAGGAGGAGATATTTACATTTTACCTAGCGTGACCAACAAAAATCTCCGGAAATGCGCATCCCACTCATTGCTTGTCACTCCTTTCGGGAGTCAAATCGCCCGAAAGTGCTAGTCTTGGCATTTTGAATCTATCAGTACATCTTTCTTGTTGCGTTTTTCGAGTTAGCGCGTTGACAAACACATGAATAGACCGACAGACAGTCAATCCAATGACGGATTTGATCCAAAATTTGTCATTTATTTATTAATTTATTACCGATGCCGATCCCTCACCAATTGGGTATAGAGCATTTCAACGATGGGCGGGGAAGAGTAGAAAGAAAAAATGATACATTTTATAAACATTGAACAATTCAAAACAAATACAGAATAAAAATACAATCCTCAAAAATAACAATACATTTAATACATTAAAAGTGGACCTATACAATGTGCACTACAGTGGCGTCAAATACGGACTATTAGTAGAGGAACTACAACAAAAAAATTCAAAATGTACCTCAACTAATATACAAATCTATATATATATATAATTGTCAAAAACAGAGGATTACTGCCCCAGCCCGAACCTCTTGACCGGTTTCATATGGAAGCTTATGACGTCGAGATATGTCACCAGTGGTCACCGCCCTCCATTTTTAAGAGAAATCGAAAAAATACTTCTCCATTACACATTCTCTATGGAGAAAAAATCATATCAGAGTCCCCCAGCCCCAACCACTTGACCGATTTCGACCATTTTTATTTCATATGGAAGTTTATTGTTGCATATATGTGTTTTTCCAGAATAAGAAACTATAACAACTCTTCTGTACGCCAACAGATGGCATCGCTTAAACTCCGGTCTGAACTCTGAACTCATACCTCTACTTGAACTTCCTTGTAACTCTGCTTAATTGTATTCTTTTTTTCTGTTCCTTTCCTTTCGTGTGTATGTGCCGTGATGTGCTCCGCTTATTAAATTTCATTATCTCTCAAAAGGCAGTGCTCTGATTCCCACTCTGTGGTCAAAAATGGATTAAATAATATGCCTTTTATTTAGATGACTTGAATCTGCTATGCAGATGCACTTGGCATTCTACCGAGAAATGAGGTAAGTGAAATTGTTTCACTTACACTTTTTAATTAGAATATAATTAATTTTCCAACATTTATAACGTCTAAATATACATTAGATTATTCCGCCCTGGCCTAGACCGTGCAGGAAAAATTTGATACATCTTATTTTCAGTTTTTTTTTTTTTTTTAGTGACGGGAAACATCAGTTTCATTGGAAGACGACAATAAGTCTAATTCTTTAATTAGCAGTTCGTGAAGAAGTCCTCGCAATGAGATACGAATAACGGCATTATTTATCAAGTCTTTTAAACTCATCAACTGCCATCCACTAGGCCAGTTTTTTCTGTGTGACGTCCAAATTTCGCACTCTTTAATTACGTGAAGAACAGATCCCGTTTCTTGGCCGCATGAACATAACGACGTTTTTTTGAAGAATCTAGCTTGATGTTCTCTAAACACTCCATGTGCCGTTAAAATTTGATTTATGTAGAAATCGCCAGATAGTCTATCAACGTTAACTTCATCTATTAGGTTTTTGGTCCATCGCGCATTTTCTGAATCATTCCAACGATTTTGCCACAAGTCCTTTATAATTTTATTTCCTTCATTTCTTATTTGGTTCCTAGAGGGAAGAAAACTAATTGTTTCATCTGAAATCAATGTTGCCTCCTTGGCTAATTGATCTGACGTTCATTCCCAAAATTCCCCATGTGTGCTCTAATCCAAGCCAAGGTTATTTTTCCCTTGTATTCTTTTATATCTTCTTTTATATTATTGATTATGTCTCTGGCTTCTTCTACAGCACTTAATGCCATTAGTTCTGACCTAAGAGTCACTGATTATATTTACTTGTCGTAGGTCATTTGCTTTGGCATACTGAACTGCCTGTTGAATTGCAATCACTTCAGCCATAAATACTGCTCTCGAGTCATTTAGTCTAAATCTTCTATAGTCTAGTTCTGTTTTATTATAAAATACTACAAATGCGCAACCAACTCTTCGGTCCATTTTGGAACCATCAGTAAAAATCATCAGGCCCTTCATTTCTTCCATGTAGTAATCCCAATCGATCTTCAGAGTTTTCCATGGTTGAATTCTTTTTCCGTATTCAAAACTTATCTTGTCATCAATTATTTTATTTAATTTGTTCCTTCTTATTTGCCTAGCCATGTCATTTTCAATTAATCTTTAGGTCCAAAGGCGGACATCCACTCAAGACCGGAATTGCGTCATTTGATACTGTTCTGTATATTTTTGTTATTCCCAAAAGTGGCTGAATCTGAATAAGTTTGTTATTTATTTTTAGAATGTCTTTGTACCAAATTTCGCTACCATATTGTATTAATTTCTCAACAACAGTTTTATAGATTTCTTTTACTACCTTAGGTTTCAGGCTCCACGTTGCCCTTGTAATTCATCTCAATTTTTCGTTTAGCTTAAAGACTTTCTCTTGTACCTCATTTAGGTGAGGTATAAAAGACAGGTTAGGGTCAAACAATATTCCAAGATATTTTATGGTTTTGGAGTAACTTATTCTTTCCCCGTACATCTTTATTCCTGGAAAATGAGTTATGTCCTTCTTATATTTGAACATTATGCATTTGGTCTTCCTTTTACTAAATTTTAATCTGAATTTTGCAGCCCAGTTTTCCAGTTTTTTCATTATGTCTTGACTATTGTTTACGACATCATAAGATGCTATAGCCCTCATTAAAATTATTATATCATCTGCAGAAGCCTGTATTCTATAATTTTCATCAAATTCAAAATCATTTAACAATTCATTTGCAACCAATAACCACATGATTGGTCCCAAACAGGACGCCTGCGGGACTCCTTGGTTATATAGCCATCTTGTACCATCTGTAAGCAAGACCGATCTATCTTTTGAAAAATTATCAAGTATTCTACCGAGGTATCTTGGCACTTTGTATTTTTCAAGTAATTGTTTAATATTACTCCTTCTCACAGAATTGAAAGCATTTTCTATATCAAGCGATACCATGCATGTTACTTTATTTAGAGCTTTTGATTCGCCTATAAAGTCAGTCACTCGCTGTAATGCGTTAATCGTGCTATTATATTTTCTAAATCCATATTGGTTGTTATTCAAAATTTGATTTCCTTCCAGGAAGTAAGTCAATCTATTAGCAATTTATTTGTCTAAGATCTTTCGCCAAACGGGGAGAAGACAAATGGGTCCTGACTTGTAATCCTTCAAGTCTTTCCCCTCCTTCGGAATCAAAACTGCTGTCTTCCAATAACGTCTAGATACGTCATAAATGGTCGCCTGCTAATCACCACTCTCCATTTTTGAGATATATCGCAAATAAAGCTTTGGCGGAATCCCCCAGCCTCTGCAACCCCAAATTCGCCAAGTTGCAGGCATAGCTACAGACTGTTAATATTACGGGCGAACAGCGGCTATTGTCAATTTTGAAAAGAAAGTCAATATATATTTAAAGGGATTTTTTCCGAAAGGAAGTGCCTCATAAAAAAAAAACTCTTGATCACCAAGGTAAATAATAATAATAATTAACTAAAATTTGTTACACATATTGAATTCTGGTGATGAAATCGCACGAAAGATTTCATCCATCTAGCTCGTTGTGTTTTTTTTTAGTTATCGCATCCACCATCACACGGACGGACAGACAAACCTACACACTTGCCTTTGACGTATTTCATCCAAACTTTAATAGAGGTCTATAATTCTGGTGTAAAGTCTACATACCAAATTTCTCTTACCACATACAGAAAGGACGTCGCGTTTTTGAGTTATCGTGCTAAACACCCTCTTGGTCGACGACTTACGTCATACGTTCGGCGTTTTTGTGGCCGTACGATCGGCATCTCACGTCAACGTTCGGCTTTTTTGTGCCTGTACGATCGGCGTCGCACGTCATACGTTCGCCTTTTTTGTGTCCGTACGGTAGGCGTCGCACGTCATGCGACGAAGATAAAAATTCCATCGTTGAAAGTGAATTTGTCTCTACCTACGCGTCTGGTTATATTCCGCGATTTTGACGTTATAGGCAATAAAATAATCGGCAATAAATTATTTCAATGTGGCTTTGACATTCTGATGGTCAAGAAAGATTGTAAAGCTGTTTTCATGGTAAGGTTGTAAAACCATTTAAAAAAACATTTTCTACATATCATTAATAATTCTTTTCAGGCAAATATTTATCTTAAATACAGTATGTCCGTAAAGTCATGGTGCACTTTTGACCGGTCACAGGAAATCAACGAAACGAGACAGACAGGTGACATCTTCACCAAATAAAAGGAAAACTCTCCAGGTTTCCATACTTGTTCAACGCAGTTCGATGTGGGCTCCATTTGTTGCCCTATACACATCTAAACGATAGTCCAGTTCTTCCCACACACGGGTAAGGACGTCTGGTGTAACAGAGTGGATAACGTCCGTGATTCTCTATTTTAAATGATTAATGTCGTTGGTACCTTCACTGTACACAAGTTGCTTCACTTAACGCCACAAGTGAAAGTCTAATGGCTTTATGTCCGGAATCGTGGTGGCCATGCCATGACAGCACCCCTGCCTATCCATCGCTGGGGGAATGTTGTACCAGAAACTCACGAACAATGATGCCGTAGTGTGGAGGAGCCCCGCCCTGTTGAAAGATGACACCTTTTGGAAATTGTGGAACTGCATACAATTGCAAGTCAATGTCAAGGTAGATGTTTGATGTCACAGTCGGCTCCGCACGGTACGTGGTGTTGCGTCATCACCTGAAAGCAATAGATTCGAAGAATATTTTATCAGAG
>BGPR01010618.1:0-10387 GCA_013235015.1 Araneus ventricosus
CCACGATCATCTAATCGGCAGCACAACGAACTCAGGACTTTACAACAGTAACCAACGGTTTATCATACCGAGCGCCGGAAGCGTTGCGCGTCACATATCCCATGTGCAACCAAACCGATCCATCACGCAAACATCGATCCGCGCCATCAAAGAACGATAGAAGAATCGACCAGGGCGCAAGCGAAGAAGAGATCCAGGAAAACTCATTACATAAACAATCATCGAACACGTGCTGGATCAGCAGGATGGTGGTAATAAGACAGAACATTTCATCAGAGGCCAGCCTATCCAGATCTGCCCTACGGTCTGACTACCCCTTGGTCTGGAACTCATACCGGAATGTAGCTTAGAAAACAACCCACAAAGAAAATTGTCCCGGTATAGGTTCAGGCCAAAAGAGGATATTAAAATTCTAGAACGTAAAGTATTTTTTCCTCATACAGAAAACCTATTCCACTTTTGGAATCGAATGAATGTCTGGCCTCTGATGAAGTCATTCACCAGATTCTTACTTCTTGTCGTTGTCTACTATTATTTTCTACCCTTCCACCTTTTTATTCCCCTTTTTTCAATATTTGTATTTACTCAATATGTAAAGAACTTTCTCCAAAGGTCAATAGATCATAATTTTCAGAGCACATTTTATTGATAAAATAGGCTATAATTTTATACAGAAATCTCCATCTAATGTTAACGTATTAAACCTGGATATTTTGTGATCTGAAACCAATAAGTAAATTCATGAAACTGACTAAAATTAAATGTATATTCGGCTGAGTAAAGCAATAGGAAAATAAACTTACGCTGTGAATAATTGGATAATGGCAGAATTTGTGCTTATGATGAATGCTAAAATTTTTCTGTGAAGTTCCTTTAATTTTCTTGTTCCTGGATATTGTGAACTTCTCTCTGATCAGCTGGGTTTAGATTTTTGCAGGTTTATCATAAGAAAACATTCCAGGTGCAAACTTCCCAGGAAAGAGATATTAGAGAAATATTATTTGAAAAATGTCTTTTGAAATTCTTTAAATAATGTTTTTAATGGTGTGGAACGATAGTTTCATTCTAACAATGCTTTTCGCTCCATTTTAATACATTTGTTAAAAGCAGTTTCAAATACATATTTATGAGGCCATATATTGAATTTCAATACCTGTTATTTATAGCGAAGCTTTAGACTTTGCTCATAAAAGAGGTCTTAATTATTATAAGAAATTGAAGAATTAATGAGACTGTATTTTAATTAGGGCATTTCCATTATTTTGGAGACAGGGCTACATTTGTAGCTGCAAATGGCAATTATAGCGTTAAAATAACTGCTAGTCAGAGTATAAAGGAAAACAAAGAACAATAAGAAAATAAGATACGTCAGCAAATATCCCTAGCTCACTACAATTGAGAGTCCTTTCTCCGAAATAAATTGTTTTATCTCAAGTTCTCTTCCGACTCCCTCTGCTCCACTTAGAACAAAACTTTTTTCCCTAACTTTTTCCCCAAAGGGTCGTCATGTTTATTCAGTCCTTAAGCTTCCTCTACCTGTGTTGTTAATTACTCTGATTTTATTGAGTGGGATCTGTTTGGGTTGGATTTTTTCTTCTCAGTTCAGGAAGTATTTGATTGCATTCTATTTATCTTATTCCGTTCAGAGCTTTGTTACGTAAGTGACTAAAGGAGAGCTGAGAAAATGTGAATTATTTTGGAAGTCGGAATTGAATAAAGTGTTAAATTTGCAAATTGAGAATTCAAGAAGGAATTAATTGAGTCTTTTTAAATTTATTATTTAGTGCTTGCAAATCTAGAATAAAGTGTGTTCTCTGAAATTGATTTAATGACTGAATGAATTTAATGAAAGATTGATAGTTTTTCATAGCCAATTTTTTTAGAGTTTGTTAATTAAATTAATTTAATTTACCTCTGTGAAAGTTGTTGCAAACGTCTTTAATGAATTTTCTCTTATAACCAGTTTTTTGTTCGATTTGTAATTTTTGCTGTTGGATTAAGGATCTTACTTGAAAATGATTATGTGACAATTTTGCAATTGATATTTCTGGAGATAACTTTTTAATTCGATAGCAGTCACTCAAGGTTAGATTTTATTTAATGTTGGAATTTTTCATTCATTACATCCCCGACAGTACGTGGATAAGAAATCTCCAGATAAGTAAGGGGGTTCTCGCTTCCCCTGGGACTTGAGTTCAAAGGACTTGAGTTAAAATTTCCTAGACATGGCAATTTTTCATGTATTTGGGTAGTATGCTAAAACTGAAAAGTTTCCTACGAGATTTTTGCGGTAACGGGACTTTAACTCGGGGACGCGGTGGCCTTGTAGTAAAGTCTCGTCCTCGTGGCCGGATGGTTTCAGGCTCGAAACCAAATTCCACTGAAGATCCGACGTGCAAGAAGCCTCGCTGTACGAATCCCGAGGAGGTCTCTATCTTCTAGCCCCTTTAAAACCGGACCTGTTTGGGATGATACGACATGAATTGAACTCTCCCAACCTTGGTGGTCATTTACCCCACCCTCCCACCTCCTTTTATAACCTTCCCCTAAGGACCACTGAAATGGGCTGTGGCTGGCAAGAGTAATTGAACCCCCTACCGCGCTTATCTCCTAAGCTATCTCAGAACTTCACCTCCCCTCAGAAGGAGCCACCCGCCTCAGACCGGCCTTCGTCGTTGTTAAGGGTAAATTTTTAGACCGCTCGGGACTGCCTCGTTGGGTGTGAGAGGGTTAAATCATACGGTGGTACGCCCTCCCTCTGGTGCGGTACGGAAGCGTGGATAGGGGGTGCCGTCGCAAGTGTTGTTACCATCATCTGACAGCGGTGGAAAATTACGAGGTCCGTCCCAGAATGGACCTCGTGTTGGTACAAAAACGGGACGTTAATGTAACTAATAATAAATCTAAAACTAAAAACAAATCTTGACAGGTCGAAAAACCGCTGACTTTGATGCAGTAACTATAATTCTTGACTCAACGAGCTGTCTAAAGCTAATATTCGAATGAAGATTCTAGAATGATACATTCTACTCAAAAACTCCTTGCCCAATTGAATAAAATTCCTATTTGTTTTCTGCAATAACATATGAACTCTTGTGGCAATAGAAAAATGAGATAAAAGATTACTAATAAAAATGCTAGAAAATCATGTTATTAAAACAATTCTCATTAAAAACATTCAAATATTTTATCAAAATAATTCACGATATATATATATATATATGCATATATTTAAAATCACTGGCAAAACCAAAGGAACAGTCCCAAATTTCCAACCATAGTGCCGATTTAGGCATTTTTTTGTTTTATATGAATGCTAATTACCCCTAGATACGTCATCAATGGTCACCTTATCCCACTCCACTGCTCTCCATTTCCAAGAGATAACACAATATAAAACTTTAACAGAGTCTCCGAACCTCAACAACTGAACCTTTTGCAACACTTGACAAATATAGCTTTTATAGTAGTATTATGGGTGAATAGCTGGTCGTCGAAGGCAGCTAATAAATAGTGAAATTATTTATATTAAAGCCTATATCGCTTTCATGCAAATACTAATATAAAGTGGAAGTACGAAATAAATTGAGTGAAAATAGTATTTTTCCACTAACATATGAATAAATTTTTCAGGACAAAATCAGTTTTAATAAAGAGCATAAGACGTTATTGTATCTAATGTCATTAATTGTGCATGTCGTTTACCGTTCTAAGCGACATGCATAATTCATAACACAAGGTCCCTTCGAGTCAATTTAACGCCATGTTTAATTAGTGCCTTAGTTTGGATCTCAAGCGCATTCATAATTTTGTTGAAACCTTTTCTGCATAAATTTAATTTATTTGCTGTTTACTCAAAATATATTTTCTATAGTATGCCAACCCTCCTCTTCAAAATCAACCGATCCGACAGGAAAAAGGGGAAAGAGATTTTTAAAAATGGATTTTAAAGAACTGAGTAGCACATGTCTTAGCGCCGACGTGACACATTTTATTACTCTAAGCAAAGAAGTTTTCCAAACTCATTTAAATTTAACGCCATAGCTTATTTCCATCATTTGCTGAATGGAAAGAATTTAAGTGGATTTTAAAATGGATCTATTTATTGCTGTTATTTTCTTTTACGAAAAAAACAATTGGATTGTGGAGTGAACACTTTAACGCGTACAGGATCTCTATCAGGAATACGTAGTGTTTTCTCATCCTATTGCTTTTGTTCTATTTTTTAAGTAATCATATATGTTTTGTGTTTGCATGCTATATTCTATTATTTTTTTTCATTCTATTCTTTTAATTTATTTTAGTATTAATTAGTTTATTATGTTCTTTTTAGTTTCTGCATGTGTACTTTAGAGTCTCCGCCAGGTGGTTCTTATATTTTGTTTACAATTTGCTTTTATGTATTTATTTTTCTCACGTCACCTGTAATGACGGGACGCAACTACGAGGTACGTTCCGAAAGTAAGTGTCTTCATGGTTTTCTTAAGGAAGCTTTATTACAAAGAGAAGCATACAGTGTCATAACAACATACAAACTTTTGGCTATTTTTCCACGTATTCACCACCGACATTGATACATTTGTCGTACCATGAAATCAATTTCAAGAAACCATCCTGGTAAAAATCGGTGTAGAACGTATGAAGAATGCTCTTCACAGCTTTATCCCCAGTTTGACATGAAAGGTGAGAAAGAAAATGTTCAAAAAAAATTACATATTACTGTTTTCACCGTACACACACCGGAAGGATTTCGTATCAGTATGCAATACAATGCACGATATAAGTAATTTGTGCATACCCGCTACTAATGGTAGATTAATTTCTGATAGTTTTTACTATTAAACCTGCTTTTATTCCCAAAAAAATTACGTTTTCGGTATGTACGACGGACGTCCCGAAAGTAAGTTTCGTTATGCTTTTTAACAAGGAAGCTTTATATAACAGAAGCATACAGTGACATAACAAAATACAAACTTTTGGTTATTTTTCCATATATTCGCCACCGACATTGATACATTTGTCGTATCGTGAAATCAATTTCAAAAAACCACCCTGGTAAAAATCAGTGCACAGCGTATGAAGGAAGTTCTTCACAGCCTTATCTCTAGTTTGAGGTGAAAGGTGATAGTCTGAAGAGGCAAGGTAGGTCGGGTGATCCAATCTCTCCCATCCCAGGCGACGAATGTGTTATTTTTTGTCCCTTGCTGTGTGGAGTCTTGCATTATCATCCAAGAACAAACCCTCTAAACTCAAGAGCCCTGGTCGGGCCCTACATCCCCATCAGACTTTCACCATTTTCCTTCATTGAATTGAGCACTATCGGAATGTCACTGCTGAACATTCTCATTCAATTGGCGTTAAAGCTGTGAAGAACTTCCTTCATTCTCTGGGCACCGATTTATACCAGGATGGTTTCTCGAAATTGATTTCCCGGTACGACAAAATTATCAATGCCGGTGGCCAATATGTTGGAAAATAACCAAACATTTGTATTTTGTTATGCCACTGAATGTTTCTGTTTGTAACAAAGCTTCCTTGTGAAAAAGCATGACTAAATTTATTGGAACGTCAGTCGTATTTTCACTGCTCTCAACTCTCGATTCATCCGGAGGAACTTGAAAGAGATTCCCTCAGTATTTGTATCACAGTTCTCCTGCGGCATGCAGCGTTTTATCATTCTTTTATCACTATTGCTAATTCCAAGCAAATTTTGTAAATATAAGACTTAACTCTTGAACGTATTCTTGCATTGCTCTTAAACGTGTTCTCGCATTGCTCTTAACAGTGTTCTTGCATTGCTCTTAAACGTGTTCTTGCATTGCTCTTAAACGTGTTCTTGCATTGCTCTTAAACGTGTTTTTTCATTGCTCTTAAACGTAGTCTCTTTACATTGTTCTTAAACGTTCTTGTTGATTGTTCTAAACGTGTTCTTAATTTTGTTTTGAAACGTGTTCCTTGCATCTTCGTTGCTCTTAAACGTGTCTTTTGTGACCGCTTGGAACGTGTTCTTGCATTGCTCTTAACGTGTTCTTGCATTCTCGTCTAAACGTGTTCTTGTATCTTACCTGTAACGTGTTCTTGCATCTCCTTTGAACGTGTTCTTGCATTGCTCTTAAACGTGTTCTTGCATTGCTCTTTAACGTGTTCTTGCATTGCTCTTAAACGTGTCCTTACATTTCTCTTAAATGTGTTCTTGAATTGCCCTTAAACGTGTTCTTGCATTGATTCAAGCACCAAAGATCAGCAATGCATCTCTCAATACTGAATGTACCAGTATAGTTTAAGAAATAATTCGTGTTCTTGTAGTAGAATCTCATCATAATCGCAGCCTTTTTTGGAGGCACCGATGAGATACCTTACAAACATCGCAACAAGTAATAGCTAAACGAGTTTTCTGAATTGTTTATTTGGAGTAATGTAGAACTTCCGCTACAACGACCGACTTCCGGTTTAATGTTTCGTCAATGGGAATCTTCAAAATTTCAGCAATCTCTTTGAAGATGTTAATGAATGTTTATAGTAGAGTTTACTAATGTTATGGCTCAGGGATACTTTGAAAATATTACATTTCATGTTCCTATTGCTGTTGCTCTCAAAGTTTACTTAAAATAAGAGCCTCATTTTGTAGAAAGGCTGCCGTAATTGGTCGCTATCGCTCTTTTTGGTAACTTTTAAGGCTTCATTGGTGGTAAATTTTTAACCAAATCATTTAGATAATCACAGGCTGTTAAATGTTTTGACTAAACGATTAATTATAATCGTCCCATTTGGAGATTAGCTATTTTTGGCGTTTTTAAATAAGAAATAATTAAACAATATCAAGAAACACAAGGTTTAACGCTTTGTGTACTAAAGAAGGAACTGATTTGAACTTGGAGCTTCATACAATATCCAAATGGATTTGACGATTGCTTAAATCGGAGGGTTAAAGGAAAACGTCTGTGAATCGAAACTGAACACACCAGAAAACTCGTCCATAGATGAGGAATAAAATCAATAAACGAAAGAATTTAAATACTTGTGAAGACAGAATATATAATTTCAAAATCACCTAGAGATCAAATCAAAGAGGTTTCTTCAACGACATATTACCAACGATGCACATTCCTATTCTGATTAAGGTGGAAACAGACTTAGTTCATTTTAATGGGCTATATGCGGGAAGGGACGGTTTTCTTCATATTTTGTAGATAAATAACTACTAAATTGGTAACATTTGTCACACATTTAGTAACATTTGAAATTGTTGAAAGCTAAATGTAGGTAAAATGTACATTCTTTTGGGACGAATTCGAGCAACAATGGCCTTACGTAAGGTTTCGGGATCCGCAAATTATAGGTTCGAACCTCATTACACAAATGATTCGTCGCGTATGTGGCTTAGGACATTATAAATATGCCATCTTCGATCAAACGTCCTGACGTTGGTGTGGTAAGAGAGATTTCAGATAAAAACTTTATATGGGTCTTCTACAAAAATGTATTCAATTCGTAAAAGCATCTGTTTTCTCACACTATTCAAGACGTTTGAAACTTTTACTGCCATCACACGCATCAAAGGCACCTCTCCAATTAAATTTTTGAATCCAGAGGAGAATGCGTTGTCATATATGAGCGGAAGATACCTCGAAGTTTGATGCTAGATGATATTCATAGTGGAATTTGCCATGCGACAATAGCATCGCGCGAATGATGTAGTGAAAGAGCGGTGTGATCAAAATGTACTAGGGGCTCTGCCCTTGCTAATTAACGCTAAACAACCCCCAGAAGGATTGCGTACCAAACCTCTAAGATTTGCTATGTAAACTCTGCTCACTTCGCTCGTTACAGTGAGGAAACTGTGCGTCTTAACGCAAGATACATTTATGGTTGAACTTAAAAGATTTGTTGCCAGACTTGACATAATCACGCCAACCGTTAAAAAGTTCCAAAAGGAAAAAATAGTTTCAGGATAAAAATTACTTTATTCTTGTTTTTTACTGTTTATTTTTTGTTAAAATTAGTTGAGATTTGAAAGATTTAAAATGTTTAATTTACATTCGCTCTTTCGTTTAAAAAAATATTTCAAATTATTTAGGTTTTTACCACTTCTAGAGGACAATTTTTTTTTCGTAAATTTAATAGGGATTTTTATTTATTCTTGAATCTCTTTTCAGTGAACTTCAATAACATATTTATGTTTGGAAAGTGTCATCACGTTATCCATCGTTTGCTATAAGTGTTGCTAAATTATTTTTAAAAATAATAAAAAATTTTAGTATATTTACAACAAAATTTCCTCATGTTAACAACTCGAATCCGAAAAGAAAACAAAATTATATAATTTTTTCTCCGTTGCTAGACAGTTTGCACAAAACAAAGCAACTGAAGCGTTACTATGGTATTTCTAATTCACTCTTTTTATGTATCTACGTGCAAACAATTCTTTTGATTTTATTAATTTCTTTTTAAATTAGATTATATTTGTATGATGTCATTATATTTTAAATTTCTTCCTACGAGCGAAATAACACTTAGAATAGATATTAACTGTTTGAAGTGCTTATTAATATTATTTTCAAATTTCACAGTATGTTAAAACTGTCCTTTATAAATAAATCCCTATAATCCTTTGTAATTTCCTCCATTACCTCATAAAGAAATGCAGATTTCTCATTGAGGCTTTTAATTCTTCGTAAAACATATTTTAGAAATTCCAGTGAAAGAAGGAACTTACGTGACAAAAAGAATGTCCTTGATTACATAGCAGGTCTTTTTCTTCGGAAACAAAGAAGATATTTTGCTTACGCTTCTTCGTATTTCAAACTACAAAAACTGCGTTGCAAACTTAGATCTATTAGAATAGATAGAAACTCTTCTCCAACTTTGCTTGTTTACAGAAAGAAAACAGGAACTTCTTTTTTTGAAATTTCTAGAAGAATAAGAGTTGTTCTTACTTGAACGAAAAAAATCTTGGTCCTTAGAAAAACTTAAAATTTTTTGTTCCACTGGTAACTGAGTTTGGGTTATTTCCTCAAAAGGCAGTTTTGACAAAAGATTATTCACAAGTTTTCTTTTACCTGTTTTTATCATTTGTAAGAAGGAATTTCTGAGTTTAATTAATTACAAGCACAATGGATTCTTGCTTTGTTCCTTTACCGTTTGCTAATTTAATGAAAATAACGAGATATGAACTATAATTTATTTTAGTTCCTTGCCTTTGAAGCGCTTAGAATAAGATGTAATTATCTTAAATTTTAATACTGTTTGTTTTTTAATTCATAAGTAATTTAATATGTTTTATTTTATTATGTTATATATTTTAGTATGTTTTCGCTTAAAATATAACGGAAAATTTCTTAAAAAGAGGTTTTGATGAAAAAATAAAAGAATAAATAATTCTTTGAATTAATGTTTCTGATTTTGCTTTATATATTTTTTTCTTCATGCTCATAACTCATTAAAAATTTTACAAGGAACTTATTTTATATTTTTTTCTGAATCGAGATAATTATAAAATTAGAGTCAGAAGATTAAACATTTTGTACACATATTAGAATTTGTTAGATGAAATGTGATGACGCCTTCCTTTTAAAACAACACATTTATTCAATACTTCCAAAAATAACTATTTTTTTAATATAAATATTTACGCAACTATATAAAAGGGCATCACACAAATTTTTTAACATCGAAATCTTTTTAAACATTTGTTCTTCCTCGTTGCTAGGAAACTTTCACAGGAAACAAAAATGGCTTTTTAATTCTAATTCTATAACTTTTTGATAAATATTGGTGCCAAACGATTTTTGTCATTTAATTAATTTCTTTTATGGTCAATCGATTTTTTTAATTATTTTCTTTTCAAAAATATTTTAGAAATAGTCTTGGAATGGATAAATTTACAAATATATATATATATATATGACAGACAAAACACATGTCACATTTTCAATATACACATATTAAACTAAAAATTAAAATTAAAATAATGTTACCTTATCAATAATCATACACTTGAAATACAGAAGAGAGTTATATTATATACTAATGTGTTAATACTCGTTAGATTATTACTAAAATGAAAAAGACAACCCAGAATTGGAATTCCAAAAATCAAATGCCAATCGATCTTGGGAATCGATTTTGTCGCATTAATCCGAATTTGTGGCGCCAACACTCTGCGACAGCCAATTGTTGGAAAAACAAAATGTAGGGAAATAAATCTCCAAACTTTTGCTTAAAAAGAAATGAGAACATAACTTAATGCATACCAATTCATAGTCTTAAATATTGTAATGACATGAGCGTTACCCGAAAGTCAACTCCGCATTTAAAGTGAAAATATTATTTCTAAATTAATATATATATATATATATATATATATATATATATATATATATATATA
>BGPR01010618.1:10397-24874 GCA_013235015.1 Araneus ventricosus
TATATATATATATATATATATATATATATATATATATATATATATATCAATGTCATGAAAATCAATAAATGTTGAAATAAAATGGAGAAACTGTTGTATATATTGCTTTTCAATTCTGCTATGTTTGTTTTATATATATATATTATTAGCTACAAATACACAAAATTTCTTTTCTCAAAAGTGCCATCTTTGTCAACATTTTTGAGTCTAATGAAAAACCATAGAAGAAAGTCAAAGATGTGAAATCAAAATGAAATTCCCTTGTCCTATTAGTCAAAACCCTGAATCACTTGTAATCAACTGAAAATTCTAACGTTTTTAATGCATGCTAGTTAAAACTTCTAGTAAAAGATTTTTAACCTTTTTATGTTAATAATCTCGTATACTATCTATATATTCAGACATGCGTGCAGTGTTGTAGCAAGAATAAGTGGCGCAGAAATCATAATATGATTTTACCGCCTCTCTCTCTTTTCGTCTATCTTGGACAAACGGCACCGGACAATTTATATTTTCGCCACCTAATCGTGATTTACTTTAAAAAGGGACATAATTTCAATGATTTGTTGACATGGCCAGTGGCGTAGCCAGGGTAAGGTATGGTATTATTTTTTAAATTAATCAACTTACTTTGCTTTAAAAAGTGGCACAAACGCATGAATGTTTTGTCCCCATGGCGACCCTTAAGACTGGCACTAGGGTCATCTATACCACCCTTGTTCCCCAGTCGCTACTCCACTGTATGTGTGGTGAAAAAAATGTTCAAAACGTTTTACAGGGCAGACCGTTAGATCCATAGCTACCAAATGTGACAGGCAGTTACTTTTTGGGTTGTAGGTACTTAAGGCGACCAGGGACCTTCAAAATCAGTTTTTTAAATTTTCAACTAATGAATTTGAAATTTTGCAGGGAGGCATAGGTGCACTATATAAGACAACACACAACAATTCATTGCAATATATTTATTTATTTCTGAGTTATGGGTATAAATGTAATTTTTAATAACAATTAATGGGTTTTATGTTAAATCTCCAGGCGCTTCAATTCTTGTTCAAATTTCATGACATTTTATATAAGTATAAAGACATATATGGAGAATTTTTAGCATTCATATAGAAGTAATTTTGTTATTAAACTACAGTATTTTCTTCCATATCAAATATTGGGCAAATTTCTTTTCCAAAATCAATAGTATCGAGTTATTATTTGAATTCATCTCGAAATTTCATTCTGAAACATAAAAATTAATTCCAAATTTTATTTGAAAAGGGTTAGAGTAACTAATTAAAAAAATTTAAATGATTTCGAGTAATTTTGGAACGCCTGGAACATTTGTCATAAAGGTTGTTAATTGTTATTAAAAATTGCATTTATACCCATAACTCAGAAAAAAATAAATATAATGCAGTGAAATTTTGTGTTTTGTCTTATACAGTGCTCCTATTAGTGCATGAAAAAATTCAAAATGATTAGTTGAAAATTTTAAAAAAATGATCTAGAAGGTCTCTGGTCGCCTTAACAAGGAAAAGTTTTTGAAAATTTTACATAGATTTTTAATAAAAAATTTATCAAAATGTTAAAGTTTTACTGAATACCTTCGGGGACTATTATTGCATAAATCCATTGCCATCCAACTTCAAAATTCAGATAAAGAATAAATCATTTTAATAAATTTTTAAAAACATTTTAGTGTATATTTTACAGCAATACTTTTCCTGGTTTCAACTTCTGAATATAAGCACACGCACGTTGGGACGACATTAATGACATTTTTTGTGTTTACGTTATCTCTACTATAAAAGTAGAAGTTCATTCCAAAAATAAAAGGAATATTCATGAATGAAATCTAAAACATTATCGTGTTACGATTTTCGAATATCCTTTAAATTTTTTGGCTGTTTCTTTCTTGTTAAATAAAGAGCTTCAAAGTAATGAATCCCATTCAATAATGCAATAATTTTCACTTGTTATTTTGACATGTCTTAGAGGCCTTTGTGGATTCATGGCAGCGACTCGGTTTCAGAGCGAGATGACCGTATGTTCGTGTCTCGATTCCAGTTTTGATATGGTTTGTATGGATCTGTTAATGGATTTGTGTTATGGATTTGTTGAGATCTGCTGCGTACTGTCTGTTTAAATCAGTCGTGGGGCAAACGATCTCCCGTTGCTGATGTTTGGAAGTTTGGACTTGCGGTTCTCGGCTCAGCTGTCAATCTCGTCATTTGATAAATCAATGGGGACAAATAGCCTTCTTATAACTTTAGAACGTCACATAAATGTAACTAAATCACTTTATCAATCCGAAGACAATAGGCCACCTAAATCTCTTAATTCTAAAATAAAAATTTTTGAGATTATTAGACATGCTCATCATCAGATGGAAAATTTAAACTATTTTTCGTATATTTCGCTATTAGATGAAAATTCAAATAACTTATATGCTGAAAACAAAAGAGATAGAAGACATTTGGGCCAGGAGGTCTAATTCTAAAATTTTGTAAAGTAGTTGTTGTTAATAAATAGTAACTTTTAAACACTAAGGCAAACCGATCAACAAAATCTGTGATTTGGTTTGAATTTTGACCATTTTTAGTCTACTTTCCACAACTTTCTGACCATTGAGGCGACATAATATATGAATCCAGAGTTGTAAGATTTTGCACACTTTTTAATGATGGGAGTTCGCAACATTTCCGCACTACCGCAAAAAGATCTAAGAAACTTCTACTTTTTCGGCCCCTCCTACACCCTGTATATTTCCCTAATTATACACATAGTTTTCTAGCTTGCATCGAACCAGGTATTTATTGCATCGGTGATAATTCAAAATTATGCAGAGAACTATCTCCTATACACTTTTCAATAGAAATCTAGACGTTTGGAATTTTGAGGCGTGATTAAAATGATTCAAGAATTTCTATACAAATATTCACCCATGTTCATTACTCACGTTATTTCTAATAACTGCCATTACAACGACCAATTTAGAAGCGGGGTTTGCGGAAGTGTTGAAATGTTTCATTAAATTCGGGAAACAAACTTAACTGATGTTTCAATTCAATACGCAGTTCCTCCTAATATATATAATTGTGAATATCTTAGTAGAAATGTATTCATTAGCTAAACAGTTAATGACAATGTAATTAATTACCAGCAACTAGCAGGGTTCCTGTAAATTTCAGAATTTATATATGTAGTCTCATTTAAACATCTCATTCGCCTGTAATAAACATAAATTTTATAAAGATAAATTTGAAATAAATGGCCCTTATGACTAAAAATAACACCTTACACATTGTGATATTTGTAAATGAAATAAAACATCAAACATTTCAAAAATTAATATTCATTCTATGCTTTATTGGTTCGTATTTTGATATTTAAAATATAATGACGTCATTAAAATATAATCTACTTTAAAAATATAATGATATCAAAAGAGTCGTTTGGCACGTATATTAATGAAAAAGAGAAATAGAAGTTTATTGGAAACTCTAAAAAAGTGTGTTTGCTTTATAAAAAGTGAAAAAAATGTGATTCTTGGAAGAAAAATGTGTTCTTACTTAATCTAAAGTTTGAAAAATGTTCAACATATTAAATAAACTTATTTTAATGTAGTAATAAAAAATAATCAAATTTATTAATCAAAAAATATTTTTTATAATTAAAATTTCATCCTCAGCAAAGCAATTTTAACCCTCTGAGCGTTTCACACGTATTTATACGTCGACCTTGGACTATCCCATAAGCGGATAACACGCATTTCAACGTGTGGTCAGAGACACGCCGAAAGCGGTCAGCCCGGAAATATACGTCTCTTGTGAACTATCTCTAAAGCGCGATAAACGTATTTTTCCGAATTTCTTCCCCCTTCCGTGGTTTGACATTTTGATTGATTAGCTGGGTAGGGTAGCGGTCGACACAATGAGTGCTGATAAGAATGTACTTACTGCAAATTAGAGATACCACAGGATCCAAGACCCCACACCCCCTTTGGCTTGGGGCATTTTAACGCTATCTTCATTGAGGTATTCTTTCAGAAAGAAGGTCAGTTTTGGATTTTTTTTCTAGTTGTGTGTGTCCGAATTTGGATTCTGTATAAGTTCGGTTTAATATTTGTCAACCTGGATTGAAATTGTATTATGTTTCAAGTGTTTTCCCTGTAATACACTTATGTTATATAAGATTTTATTTCAATGCATCAATGTTTTAATCGAATTGTTAAGTAAAATAGATTTTGTTGCCCAATCTCTTTCAATACCCCATTCAAGCATAGAAAAATTTGAGAAGCCTGGGGTGATAAGAAAAGAGGGGGGTTGTTTATTTCGTTATATAACATTGAATTGAAAAAAAATAACTAAGGTTTAGGTGTGATTTTTTAAAACTATAGCAGTTTTTTTTCTAGATGAGTTTTCTATATTACACTACTTAGAATTTCTTTTAAATTCATCAAAATGAAATAAATTCCGAAAAAAAACAATTATTTTTTCAAATAATTATTATTCAATTTATTTTTTGCTCACTTTGAACAAACATTGAAACAAATGTTAAAGAAAAGGGATGAAAATTTTATTTTTTATGTTTTAAAATATTGTATTTTTGTTAGAGAAAATTTTGGTTTACATGGAAACGTAAAGAATAATATCAACTAAATTTAACGTTTCAGTGATCTTAACAGACTTTTAGTTATCTTATTAAGAGTCTGATAACATCTGCAGTTTAAGTTTATTTCAATAGTCAGTGAAAATGTTTATTTCTTTTTTTAAAATGTAAGAACACAAAACCATTTCTAAGAAAATATCAATGCTTACTTCAATGATACTGTATTTATGCACTAGTTCCTTGAGCGTTATAGTTTTGCTGATATGCATTCTTCATTAAGTGATCAAATCTAAATGCCTGAATTACATTGCTTTTGGTAGCTCTTATGACAATTGCGAACTGAATTTTAATAAATGCTATGAGACAAGAATCCACTAATATGTGTTACAAACCTATGATGCATCCCGACACGTTATTAACGAGTTTGAAGACAGTACTTCTAATAATAATAGTAGTCTCAGGCATTGAATTATTTCCAAACTCCACCGTCACATGCTAGACAGTGTGTTTTATCACAATATCTTGTGTGTGTGCTGTGATTTGTAAAGTATAATTTTTTTAAATAAAATTCTGATTTATACACAGGTTTTTATTTTCATTCTGAACTTTAATGGATAATAATGAGACTCTTATTTATTTTCCAAGCTGTATGATATATTTGAATTAGATCTATAATTTTATTTTTTAAGAAAAACAGTAAAGTGTAAGTTTTATGTTAGTTAAATTTCCTTTATATTTGGTATGAAAAGGCCCAAAAATGTTTTTGAATATCACACCGATAACGTCCAAGACATTTATAAATTGTGAAAAAGCACCTGATTAATTTCGAATAGGTATTAAATTTTTCTCCTTATGCTTTGATTTTGCGAAGTTTGCAAAAAATTGTCTGTAGAAAAAAAAATTCAGTAACACTTTACTTCGTAGCTAGCGCATTTTCGTAAAATTGATAGAAAAAAAAGTTGATCGTTTTTACTTTCTAGTACACGAAGTATACAAAGAGAAAGTATTATAATCGTCGATCGTAAATTTCAACACGAGATTTTGATTAATCTCCACGTTTTAGACCTCCCTGAGTCCGAAGAACACAATTTTGGAATTTGGTTTGTGAACACGGTAACTCAAAAACGGTTAAAGCTAGAAAGGCGAAATCTGCTGTATGGACTTTATACAAAATTAGTATATATCAATCAATTTTTGGATAAAGTCCGTAAACGGGAAATTTGTCTGTTAGGGTTCATATGAACACGATAACTCAAAACTCAACAGCTAGATAGATAAAATTTGGTACACAGTTTCAAAAATTAGGAATGTAAGCCCGTATTAACTTTTGGACGAAATACCTTGAAACGTTGACTGTCGGTCGGTTTCTGTAATCGCATGCTTGTGAACACTATAATTCCCAAACGCAACGACTTAGATAAATGAAATTTGGTATGTGGTATTTTAACCTTAATTGCCCAATTTTCGTTTCAATCGGGTAAAAAAACTCTAATGCCCCTGAAACTCAATATGCCATGACTTTTCGATAAAAAAAAATTATAAATAAAGAATTAAATTTAATTTTGAAAAATTCGCGACTGGATGCTCTTCCTGGACTATAGCATCAAAGTTTCAAATTTCAGGTGAATTAAATTTCCGCTTATTATAATATAAGATAATCTCTTGCGTACTAAATAAAGGTTATATGAATAAGCTATTTCTTCCGACATTTAGTGCATTGGTTTTCTAAATGCAATCTTTAGTTTGAGGATTATTAATTCGCCCTCTTAAAAAGCATATATAACTAGTTTCAGTACAAAAGGCTTGAAGTATATTGCTTTATTTAAAACATTATTCAGGGGTTAAGAAGGTTATTTATAATCCTTCATGTGTATTAATTATTACTGGCTATTTTGGAATATAGATTATTATGTGACTATCTATATAATAAATGTTTATGTGCATACAAAACGGATTACGCCAGTTAAGCTTCGTTTCTATTTGTGATCGGCTCTTTTTTATACTTTTTGCTGAATACTAAATCAAGAAACAATATGAAAAGTTTTATAGTGCCATCAGAGATTAGTAAAATATATATAAATGGCATTGTAGTTAAACCTTAAAATTAAGGAAATAATTTTTACATTCGTAGACTAACATGCTGACGTGTAGACTGAAAATAAATTGAAATCAAGAATATAAAAAAGACAATTAATAATATGAAGTACAGCAAATATTTAAAATACAACTATTAATAAACATCAAATAAATTGAAGTCACAGAGACATCTAAAGAATATCAACTTTCATGCAACTTCAATGATGTTCATATTTTTAGAAACTCACGACATGAAAAATAAGTAATATAGCTTCAATTTTTTGGCCCAACGGTCTGGCATTTGTCTAATCTAACGGTGTTTATTTTTGTCATGGACACGGGCAATATGCAGAAAGAGGGCTCTTGAAGACATAAAGTGTAATTTTGTCACACGACAGGTGTTATCTCCGAAAGCAGTAAAACCTAGTTTGAATAGGTTAAAAGCTGAATAGAGTGGATTCTTGCGGTTAGTGCGCCCCTCCAAGGGGGTTGCTGACTGTCCACAGCTCAGAGGGGGGAAGAGACTTGATCTGCTGCGCTTTTGGGAAAATCTTCTGTTGGGAGGAAGACACTTTCAAAATAGATAAAGGTTCTACAGCTGTTCGCTTTTCGAATCGCTTTAGAAAGAAGACCGAACCACTCAGAGGGTTAATTTTCTGCATTAAATTCTATGTGGGTAATTAGGTGAGAATTTAAAATACCCAGAGCAAAGAAAATATTAATAAAAAAGTTTTCTGTACTAAATTTTAATTCCTTTTAACACGTTTGCGGTACGCAAAGTGAATGCTCTAGAATTCCTTTTCATTGAGATGAAAAATGGCATGAATGCAAATACATTAAAATTTATGAACCACATTAGCAAGCGTTCTATTCTGTAGATACTTAATTTTTTGAAATTATTTGCACTTTAAAGCAATGAGTTAAACAGTTCATAGATTATCTTCATTTTTTTCTACTATCAGCGAACATGTTCATGTTATTAACAATAATATAAGGTTATTCAATGATTTTAGTTTAACATAGTTTAATTTCCTCAAACAATGAAATGTGTAGGGGAAGGTCGGGTAGTATCGGATGGCAGTTTGTGTCGGAGATGCATTATTTCTTACATCGGATGTAGGAGGCGGTACCTGTCAAGATACCAGTGTGTTGGATGAAGGTTGAAAGATTATATGCCTCCATATTTAGTCAAAAGACAGTGTTGTTGACACGTGGCAGAAAATTAAGTTTTTTCAACATTTTGAGTGAACGAAGTTAACTTCATGTTGTCATAGCTTGTTGCCTGATAGTGACTATAAGTTGGTTTCTTGTTTATTGTTGAAAACATTGTCTTTAAAGTTGTAGGCCGTAAATCTCCTTAGACATACTAATACGTATGTTTTAACCGCTGTTTTGTTCCATTATGTTTCGGGTTGTACCATACACAATGGTGCAGCCACATCTACCACAATTTTGAGCTTGCCCGATCTTTTAAAGCCATTAGCAGACGTGCAAATGGAGGAAGTTCGAGCAGTTTTGGAAAATAATAACAGTACAGATACCTCTCGAATTGAGGATTTCCCCAAACAAGTGAATCTTAAGATATTTTAGAGGAGATATCGCAACTTCCTAGCAGTTCAAATAAAGAGAGAAAAAGGAAAAAATCAATTCAGGGAAATTCATCAAAGCATATTACACTTCGTACACCCAAAAAATACCTGAAAATGAAAACAAAACTGGAACTAAAATCCGAAGAAGAAAAGAGAGAAGAAGGCGAAGAGACTCACTGCATCATCTGTGCTGAAACCTTTGAAGAAGACTGGATTCAGTGTCGGATTTGTGAAGGCTGGGCACACGAAAATTTCGCCAATCTTGAAGAAAATAACCTGTTTTATGAATGTGAGGTTTATTTTAGCAAAAATTTCTAAACATATAAAAATTCATTTTAAAGACAGATGCATTAAGTTTTCAAAGACTGATAACTTTTTAATTTTTCTGATTTATATTTCTTTCTTATCATGCATTAAACTAGTTTTAAGATCTGTAATTTGTACTTTTATAAATTTCTCAAAAATATCTCTGCCTAATAATAAAAAGATGTTTGTGAAGCCAAAAGTAATTATTCCCTTGCGTATATTTTTCATGTCCGATACCGCCCGCCAGAAGTAAAATTGATAAAAATATAATGATTATGAAAAGTTTGAAAAAAAGATTGATATTTTTATCTTAGGAAAACGCTTTCATAGAACAAGTTTTGTATGGAATAGAATCTGGTCCAACTGAGTTGGGAAAAATATTTTATAATATAGGAGAAGCTTAGGTATCCGATACTACTTGACCTTCCCTACACTGGCACAATTAACATTGCATAATACTTCGTGTCAGACTAACTAATAAAGTCACATCCTCATTTTCCAGTATTCTATACAAATATGTGCCCAACTTCGTTATAAAAGGAATAGTTACTCATGCCATTTCTAATAACTTGCTTTCACAATGGCAAGTGTTAGAAGCGAAGTGTACGGAACTGTTAAAGCATTTCATTACATTCGTGAAACAAAGTAACCAGATGCTTGAATTCTATGCGTATTTGTGACTAATGTTTATAACTGTGAAAATAGCAAGCAGAGTTTTCTTTGATTTCTGTACTAACTTTAAATATGTCTTAATATCAATAATAAATCAATGCGATTCAACAATTGTAGCGATACGAAGTTTAATTTCTTACAAACTTATAGCAAGTACCGAATTGTGTACACGTAAAAAAAGGTTTTTTTTGGAAAATACTTCATATCGAACTAACCAATAACACCTGAGACTCAGAAACATATCACAAAGAATCTATTTAACAGCTACCAGACAGAAATGAAAACACAAAAAAGAACTAAAAGAGTTTCGACAGTATGTGTTAGGCTTAGTTAAGGCTGGAATTCCCAGCATGCAACTCTGCTGGGTCAGACACTATTAGCTCGCTTTCCTAAGTCAGCCTCTTCTTCGTTCCTCGGAGATTTGCTTGATAATAAAATAGAGATTGCTTCTTACGTTTAAGTGGACTTTTCTGCGTCGTAATTTTTGCTACTTTGATTTGGATGGAGGAAGACATTTTCTTTCATGGGATTCCTCCACCGTTTTTATGAGTTTTTTTGCCTTCACTAGAAGAGCACTGTAATTTACGGCTCTGCCTGGATCTTTGTTAATCCTATAGAACGCAATATCTGCAGATAATTCCACATATCATGCGAATTTCCGCTGTATGTTCTACCTTAGTGTTTTTGCACGAATATTTGTTGCTAACTGGCTTAAGTCAGGAATCAATGTTTCTCCGCTATCAGGAAATGTAGCTATGTGATACGCTTTACTTACATTTGCGAATATCCATTTTCTTATGATTTGTTCCACTGAGTTCGTAAATCGAATAAGATACTGTCTATCCTCCACGAGATCTCTGCTCGCCATGTTGTCTAGTTGACGGCGGTCGCTACAGAAACAAGCGATCGTAGAATGAATCCATTTCGAGTAGGTAGTTATTCATTCAAGTTTGTCACATTGGCGCCCTTTTTCTCCAAATGGGAAGGAACATGCAACCGCGGCAAAACCGCGAAGACGAATGATCAACTACTCTTTTTACAGCCGTTAACTGGCGCCAAGAATAAAATAAAGCACAGACATCCGTCTGATTCCTCCCAATCGAAATCAACCTTCCCTAACACAACCAGTTCCTATAGCGACCGGCGTCAACTAGAAAACTTGGCGGTCAAACAGTAGTATGCCGATACAGTAATACATCGGTTTCGTTGATTTCGGTTATCGCCGAATTTTTCTGCGGAAAATTTGTCGCGATTTTCGATTGTTATCCTCGAATTTCGTTGTCGTTCCCATGTGCGACATGGGTTTACTGACCTTGAAGCTGTTCCAAGTGCTAAAAGACCAAAAAGAGGAGTGTAGATAGGTGTGTGATATTTTCAATAAGCACACAGGATTGTCCTTTCTACTTTATTTTTGACATTCACATCACACCACACACACAATAGACGATCACAACAGAACACATATTAGTAGCATATAAACATATTTAGTAATTAGCCGCTGACAAAGAGCGACCTGTGCCTAATTGCACATGTAAACAGAACGTTGCGCCGAAGTACGATACACAACTCCAATGTACTCTCGGACTGCATATACTTTAATGGTACACGCAGCGCCATCTATAGGTAACATTCATTTAGATATCTAGTATATGAATAATAATATATAGGAAGTAAATATTAAAATAATAGACATACATGAGCAGGAAGTGACCCCAGATAGTGCCTTGATACTTAAAGAACTTACAGAAGGATATTCCTAAAGTTACCGAACATCCAGATTTCAAGCTCACGTCCGAAACAATGTCCGTATCTTCGAAATTTCCGATTGAATTTAGTGAATGAGGTTTCAATAGAGAAACTCTGATGTTTTCGAAAACGTTGACGTCATTCCGCCAATGAAACAAAATTAATAAGAAAATTCATTACATCTATTGTTGTTGAGAAAGTGGATGAACCTCCTTACCCAGTAGGCTGGATCGAAAATTCAAAGTGTGGATAGAATAATCGGCGTAGGGTGCAAAAAAGTTTTAAGTGTACTGGCATACATGCAATTGTTTTCAACTTTGTTTAATTTCTTCCTGTGCCCCCAAACACTTAAATATTTGCAGAAAACGATTTTTATTCAAGTTTTGAATTAAAATTAAAAATTCGTTAAAGAAACGACTTTACAGGTAAAAACGTATAAAAGAGAATGAAAAATTTTTAAATTCTTATTATTAAATGAATGAAATTATTTTTGTTTTTATGATATTATTCAGGGGCCCACAACTACATTTTCTTCTGTTTGATATTTTACGACATAACACAATTTTATTTTATTTCGAAGACAAAGATAAACTACGCCACAATCTCGTCTTCTACTAAACGAAAACGCATCGCTACAGGGGAAACTTTGTCAAAAGAGTTCTTTTATTCCTCCATATTTATTCGCAAAAATGTCAATTTTTAACTTTTCTGGGGCGCTTGGGCCACCAGAATATATGAATTAATTTGAATAATAATTAAAAAAAAGCAAAACTAATATATCCAAAACAAAACTTTCTTACCCGGCTCAGAAGCGAATTTTAGAAATATTTTTTTTTAATTTAAAAAAAATGTCATTTTTAACTATTTTTGGGGTACTTGGTCCATTGTAAGATGTGAATGGATTTCATAAAAAAAATATATGTAAACTAATATACATAAGACACAACTTTCCCACCCCGTGCCAAAAGTTGTTTCGAACAAAGAAATTTGTAAATTTTTATAAAACTTTCAATCTTTAAATATTTTTGGAGCATCCGAAGATATAAATGGATTTCAATAAAAAAATTATATAAGCTAATATACTTAAAACACAACTTTCCCAACTCGCGCCAAAAGTAATTTTCCAAAAAAAAAAAATTCCAATACTTTTCGACCGACCCTATTACACTGGCCCCAGTTCAAACTGAAAATTAAAACTTTAGGCAATTTTGTTTACATCCTTCTTTTAATTAATATATTTTTGAATTACCAAACATTAATATAAATTTATATTCTTTGCATTCTGACGTCTAAAATTTTTTTCAATTCCTTAAACTCTATGCTAGTATTATGAAAGAGGGTCGTTGGCAGGAAGCTTTAGAATTTTATATTGCACTTTGACCCCACCCGCTTATTATACTTCAACCCCCGGCCTGTCCGGACTTGAACTAAAAGCAATTGTTATAACCCTAGTCATTCCCTTCGAAACAATCACATCGGCAAATCCCAATCTCCTCTTACTGTCTTCCATGTGACAAGAAGATTCTTCAAAAAGGCATAAAAATGTAAATGCCGTGTTAAATGGTCATTTACATTTTACATTAGTCCTTTTTATTCATTTTATATTAAATTCTTATTGCTTTTAGTATTAAACATCCAGTGGCGGCTAGTCCATTAGGGCTGCTGAGCTGCAGCACCACCTGAAATTATTTTTTTAACTTGTATTTTTCGTTCTGAATCTTATTTGCTTACGTTTCCACTCTGAGAGATCAATGACTTACGAAAATGCAAAGAAAAGTAATAAAAAATTTAAATGAAATGGCATAAAATGCATCCAAACGAAGACGCAGGCCTGAGCTGCAAAGTAATCTGCCCCCTCGAAATTCGTTCTCTAAGCTGAAAATCCGAAGTGAAAAGCAACTCTTTCTTCCTTTAACTTAGACGATCTATGGGCTGAAAGTTGGCACGGAGCCCAACTGAACGAAAGAAAGATGCTCTTTTTAATATATTTTTCTTTTTCCCCAACTCTCACACAAGTTGAAATCTCTTTGGTTGTTTATAAGTTTCGCTTTCGTTTCGGTTCGTTTATAAGTTCGTATTATTTGGCAAATAACACTATTCTAAAAATTTCATATTTTTAGAGTGTTTCAGTAAAAAATGCATGCAATATGTTTTAGCTTAAAAATAAATGTTCTGTATATGATTTATTTGATATTCATTTTTGAACGAGTGTTATCCAGTGAACTGGAAAGGAGGAATTTATTTATTTATTTATTCAAAGAAAGCACGCTACAGAGATGACTCCATTTACAGAGTGCATGAAAAAAGCATACAAAATCACAAGTCACAAAGCGAATTAAAACACACACACACACAAAAAGTAACTGCAGAGAATACAACAGTTCCAAGCTCAAAACCTCATCAATTATAAAAATGTAAACACATAAATGTTTTAAAATGAAAAAATGCAATTACAAAAGCACCAAAAACACACCGAGGCCCCAATAGTCCATGCCGCACACCGTCAAAATAGAAATATGGAAAAAAAATCACACAATATTTTTTTTAAATGTAGAACACCAAATAAAAAAAAACATTAAAAAAAAGCAAAGGTCAAAAATTCAAACACACACAAACACTAGATCAACGTATAAAAATCTTAATATGTATAGTCAAGTGTAAGAAAAGAAAAGGAAATCAGGTCATGTATATAAAAGTTGAAAACAATTCGATTTAAAAACAGTAGGATACATATGATAAATATCCAGTTCACCAGAGATCTTGTTAAAAGTAAGTCTTGTAAAAAGGAATGTGGAGCTCCTATTATTATTTTTTTTTTCGTCAGAGGAATCGTCACACCAACATTCACTTTAATTTCTGTTAGTAAAACTAATAGAAAATGTCATATGATGGTTGTTTACTTTGTTTGGAAAGCGAGAAATTTCGCATCTGGATTTGGAATTAAAAAATTTGGCCTACTTGCAGATAAAGTAGCTTTTAAAATTGTATTATCTCGATAAATATTTTTTTGCAGCCTTCCTCGTTCCTGAGCTCACGAGCCGCCACTGTAAACATCAAATATTTTTCTCTATGGAATGTGTTTTCTGGTATATATTTTAGAGTGCCTAGAACAAATAAATTGGATTTACATTGGATCTCATGTGGAACGACAGGATTAGTAACAGTATTACTGTATATTGTGTTACAATATGCGTTTTTCATTTAGACGTCGATTCATCACAGTCCCGAGTCATTTGTATTCATTGTAATGGAAAAGTAGTTCGTTTATACGACTCAAAGCTACGCCTATACATCGTTTTTCCCCGTCGAAAAATGTGAAAATTTCCTCCTTTCTAGTGTGTGATCTGAGTTAAAGATATCACGACTTCTAATAATTCTTCAATTGTGAATAATTTCGAAGACAAATTGTCTGATGCTGATGTCATCGATGATGAAGAAGTTGTTTCACCTTTCTTTAAAGACGTAATGGACTCCACTGAAAACCTT
>BGPR01010618.1:34246-51780 GCA_013235015.1 Araneus ventricosus
TTTTAAAAATTAATTTTTGGAATGTGTCCACAATTCACGGAAACCCATTTTTTCTTCAAAAATTATATTAAATGTTGCTTCTGTTAGAATATCATACGTCATCATGTGTTTGGTGCTCGTATACACTCGATGTAAAGTTGATTTTTCTATTTACTGTATGTGTACCATGAACTTAAATAAATTCTATTATTTGAAATTTCATGATGTGAGAATCTTCCTTTGAAATTAGTCTGAGAAAGCTTTTAATCTCACAATCATCAAACAATCAAATGAAAAGTTTTCCTTTTACTGGTTTTTAGAAAATTCTCTAAAATTAATTTACCTATATTGAGAGGTGAAATATACTTTAAAAGAAGCAAACAATATTCGAAATTTAAAGTAAATGATATCCAGAATAAACGCAAAAAAGATGTTTACAAATATTTTAGACATTTGTAACAATTCTGATAAATAGAAGATATTTATAACAAGATTAAATCACGTAAAAATGTCTACATAAAACTCCGATGAAATTGGAAAAAAGTTGCGTAAAAATTCCTTGTATTTTCCTTGGATTTTCCGACGCTTTGAATTTCATTTTATTACTTAGATTCATTTGAGCGAAATCCGCTATGTCAAAGATTTATCTTGGGAAAAAGCAACCTGTGACAAAAATCCGAACCATTCGGAATTGTTGCCGTTTTCCACTTAAAGCTGGAAACAGAGTTTCTCTGACAGCAGAAAGCAGGTTACATTGGTACTTAGGTCAGCAAACCCCATTCAAGTATAACGGATACGAGCCGTTGTTAGCCATCTGAGGATGCAGAGGATTCCGAGATTTGGTTCGATTCCAAAATGCGAATTGGCAAGAAATAGAGCTGATGGAAAATTGGATTTGTAAAGGGCATTGCAAAGATGTCGTTCCAATCAAAAGTTCAATTTGCGATATGTCCCACCTCGATATTTTTTGTTTTTGAATATTGAAACAACAACACTTTCAAGAGGGGAAGATACCTTTCCCAGTCCGCAATGGACAGTGTAGTATGATTTGTTCTTATGTTCATCGATAACTTCTTTTTTTACTTTCTCGTATACGAAGTAAGAGAAAGTATTGCATTCGTGAAAAAATTCGAACTTGAAATGTTGACGAATCTCCACGTTTTAGACCGCCCCGAGTCCCCAAAACACAATTTTGGAATTATGTCTGTCTGTCTGTGAACACGATAACTCGAAAACTATTGAAGATACGGGGATGAAATTTGGTATGTGGTCTTTACAAATAATTTGTAGGTGTATATCAATTTTTGGACAAAATCCGTTAACGGTAGGTCTGTCCGCGTTCATGTGAACACTATAACTCAAAAACTTGAATAGCTAGATGGATAAAATTTGGTATACAGTTTTATCATTAGGAATCTAGGTCCGTATATAATTTTGGGCCAAATCTATCAAAGGATTGGCTGTCTGTATGTATAATCGCATACTTCTGAACGGCATAACTCCTATATACAACTCCTTAGATAAATGAAATTTGGAATGTACTCTTCTAACTCTAATGGTAGATCTGTCTCCAATTTTCATTTCAATTCAAATTGTATATTATATTTTATTTATCTAACGAGGGCAAATTGCGTGTTAGTGCTACTCGTAACCTTCGAAATCGCGCTAATACTTATACCCTCCTTTCGACTTACGCGCGAGCCATAAGAAACATTTGGATAGCCGTGGCATTCTGAATTAGAGAAGGTTCGCAATTTTTTCTACACTGTGTTAGGGACGCTTGTTCGTTTTACTGCCTTTTAGCTTATTTTTTCTCTACATGTGTTTGGGGAAAGTTTAGGGAAGACCACTCTTTAACTTTAGGGAGTGGAATTTTTAGAGATGATGGATAGATTTGGTTGATGTTAAGGAGAACCGAAACATTTTTTAGTGAAATTATTTCTATACCTGTCGTGAGCTAACAAGCCTTGATAGATGGCGCTGTTTCGTAACGTATTTAGTGCAATTAAACCATATAATGCGCCTTGAAAAGACTCTAATCTTGACGCGTCAATTTCGAACATCGTCGCTTAAGAAGCAACACCACCTATATCAATTCTTTGAAATTAGTTAGAGGAAAATATTACTCGATGTTTTGCAAGCAGTAACGGATATTTCTGAATTCATTTACCCAGATAGCAATTTTAATTTGTAGCAAAGTTGCAGCAAACTTGCTGTGCAAATCTGCAACAAATTTGACACGGCAAGAGTGCAAGCTTGAAACAAGTTACTCACCACACACCAAACTTGTCTCACAAGCTTGCTGAGTCAAACTCATTACAAACTTATAGCAAAATTAGAGTAAGAAGACAACCTCGGATTCGAACCGCCGACATACTGCTTCCTAAACATGTCGTCCTAACCACTCAGCCAGCTAGACTCTGAAAGGAGAAGTTAGATTGCGCTAATAGGTCGTGCATCCACGATTTATTTTTTTTAGGTTTAATTTTGTTTATGAACGTTAAAATTTCAACATTAAGAAAAAGGCGATATAGTTTTCTTTAAAATGCGAGTTCTATATTTAATAAAAAGATAGATAATTTTTCAAAATTTATTTTATAAAAAAGTTAGTTTTTTTTACAAATTATCATTGATTTATTGAAGTAATAAAAAGAAGAACTGTCTAGGAGATGCTATTAAAAATCGGATGATTTTTAAAACAGAGACAAAGATAATTATCTCTAATTGTGCTACTTTGCAGCAATCTTGTTTTGCAAGTGGGTTAGTCGATTATGCTTTGTTACTTTGCAGGACGTTTGCTGCAAAGTTGCCGCATCAAGTTTCTCATAACAAGCTAATATGAAGAAAAATCAAACTTTCTGCAAGTGTACATGCTATCTGAGTAATTTCCGATATAATTCCCTACCAGATGTGAGAAAAAGTTCAGAAATATTTGTTATTGGTTGCGAAAAATCGAGTATTATCTTCCTTTTTGAAATTTCAAAAAATTGATTTAGCTGGTGTTGCTTGTTAAGCTCCACTATGTTATTTAGTGTCTTCCGTCCTCGTAGATAAATAAAGTAAGATATAACTTGTTTATAACTAAAGCGCTTGTTATTTGGAAAAGTGTAGAATCGTTACATTTCATTTTATGGATAGACATTTCAAAGACATAATGAAGCATTAATTTCATATTGTTACGAAGATGTAAAGTTTTTTCCCTAACATGGCTAATTTTATGGCGAGAAAGAAAGTTTTACAGAGCCTTTACTGGGAGCCAAGCCAATGAGCTCCGGCCGTGGTGACAATTTTGGCGACTTGAAAACAAACTTGGCGATTTTGGCGATAAAAAGAATCTTCTAGAAAATTCATAAATGGCCCCTATCTCTACTAGAAGCGAGAAATATCAAGAACATTCTAGAGATTACTATGTGACGTCACTTCCTGTTGGAAAAGATATAAAAGCAAGGTCTCAAACCACGAATCAGTCAGTTTGATCACTATTGAAAATGCTGTGACTGAGATTTGTTAATGATCTGAGATGTTACTTTATAAAAGTGCTGCTTTTTTTCATTATCGCTGTTAAGTTAGTGTCTTTTTTTCTGGAATTTTAGTAACATAAATAGTCAAATATTTTTTTTTATTTTCCTGCTTGTTAATCTGCATTCACTTACACCCACTAGACAATTTTTGTAACATTACCCTTTTCTTTTCCTGGGTACACATGTCGTCTATTGCTAATATAATTGCCCAGATCTGTCGCTCGGTAACGCTCTGACGTCACTAACAATAAAACTCGCGCCATAGCACTGCGAGATGACAAACAGCATTATTTCATTGTTAAAGAATCTTAATTTCAGTAATTTTAAGTTTAAAAGAGTAATTGTCGTTCCAATTTCAAATTTAATAGCTCTAAAATAGTGAAATAAAATTTGCTATTGTAAAGGCACTAAGTATTTTGGATGGGGTAGCTAGAATATTTATAAAAACATTGAAGCAAGGTAGATGCCCAGAAATAAAATTTAAATTATAATATATATTGAACAATTAATTAATTCTGGGTACTAAATTAAATAACACAATAATAAGCAATTCTAGCAATACTTATATAATCACCTACCTTTGCTGACCTGAAAACCCTAGCTACTTAATTAAAAGTCAATTTGCATATAGTGGTAGTACAATGCTAAAAAATAATTAAACAAAAACAATTTTATTAAAATTTAAATAATTTTTTATTTAACAATTATTAATATTGAAATTAATAATTGCCACAAAAATTAGATATATGCATAAAACTTGATGCACAGGAATGAACATTTATCAAACAAAACAAAAAATAAAAATTGTAGCTACACATTAGCACTGCAGGCTTGAGAATTATATTTTTGAACATAAAGTAACAAAAAAACAACCTAAATTTGATAGAGATGTAATGATCATTGTTCTGTGCCACATAACAAACACTTCTTGAATTGATGAACATTATTTTACAAGTGGATTTGCCTTGTATTCACTCGACAATGATATTTGAAGTATGCTACTTGCACACTTTAGCATTTTCTTTGGCTTTTTTCTAGACTTGTATCACTCACTCAAAAATCGGAAAAACTGAAGATGGGAAAAAGACGTTCAGCAGAAATTGAAGCTTAAAAGATGATCTTGATCTCCATAATTAAGAGTACACATTATTACGATGAAGAAGAAAAATGCTGAAGGTATTACACATATTGCAGATCTTGTAAAAGGTGATGATCATTTATAACTCTGTAACATTGATGAAAACCAGCGTTCATGCCACCACGTAGCAGAGATCATTTTAAAATGAAGAAGAAAGAACTGCTTTCTTTCACACACAGCACCTTAATTCACAGATTGTTCCGGAATAGTGTTGTAGAAAAAAGCTTCATCTCGTTTTTTAGACCATTCATCACTGTGGTTTTTCAAACTGCATCCTTTTAGGAATACCAATCAAGAACAAAAAACATCTTCTGCTTCAGACTCAAAAATACAAAAAATATTAACGGAAAAATTAAAGCAGAGGCAAGACAAGACAAGACCCCAGGCCCAACCGGCCCTGGGGCCCTCAGCTGGAATAACCAACCACTCGCTTAGCCCATCAAAAAAGAATTCAAAATGTAACGGAAAACGATTCCAGATACAGACGCCCAAAACCTCATAACGCCAAAAACCTACGCGAACCAAGATGGCGAAGAAATAATCCCGTTGCAAAATTTGAATTTAAAAATTAATAAAGTTGAAACCTAAATGGAAACAACAACAAAAGTTAAAACAAATACTATTTAAATCGAAAACAAAGTAACTGATTAAGTAAAATTTAGAAATTAAAGAAACGGCTAAAATTATCGTTTGAATTTCAAAATTTGCCACAAGAAAAGAAAGACACTTTAGTAGCGAAGAATTAAATTAATTAAAATACTGACAAAACCGAAAAATGATGTTGATGCAATAATTGCAATCTAACAGCTATCGATCGATATAAAATTTATCTCGCTATGATCAATAGTTCCCGAGAAATTTTAAATTATATTAATCATATATTTTTAATTAATTTCCGTTTTTAAATAGAAAGTAGTAAATTACGTCAATGGTTTATCATGCGCGTAATAACTTTCTTTATGTTTATTTTATCAATTTTCAATCAATGTTAAACATTTCTCTCGCATTTATATCTATTTAAACACGTCAAATTTGAGGAGAAAGCTCTCGAATTAAGAGGTGATTTACACCCGTAATACCATGATGGGTGCTTTTCGAGTTTAATACATAAATAAAGTAAAATTTACGAAAACCAAAGTCATGCAATTTATGTTTCCAGTTTCTACAAGTTCATACATAACCTACTAATCAAGGATAACATTATTTATTTTCAAAACGAAGCAGGATGAGACAATTTTTATTAATATACGTAGAGGAGTCACACTGACTAATTCTTATTAATTATTCAAGTTTTCCTGCGCTTTAAAATATTTTCCATTAACTTGAGGAAGGAGGAAAATTTAAATATTCGGTGTTGTCAGTAATGATAATAAATTCATCTCTTTATCATAACTTAGCTAGCCACTCTACTATCTTTCCAAGTGCACAGTTTTTATTAAAATTGGACGATAAAACTAAATAAATTAAAATCTTCAAACACTAAGATATTTCTTAGCAATTTTCAAAGTGTTTCAAGTTCTTCGCAACTTCGGTTAACTTATCTAAAGTAGGTAGGGCGATTACATCACTGTCTTCATGTTTATTTGCTTTTAAACTTTTTATTCTTGTCGACAAAAAAGTCTGCACTGAATTATCCGCGGAAGAAAGAAAGTAATTTATTTGATTTGTTGAATTTCTTACGAAACTGCATTAAGCATATTTCGAAGTTTGAATGATTAATATCTAATAATGTCTGGGAGAAGGCGATAAAAATTTCTAATAATATATTCTCAAGTTCGTGGTTGGGGAACTTTAGAACTTCTACTCTATCCTCTATTGCATATTATAGCGTGTAATATTTCCTTTAAGAGTGGGCGATGGAACTAAATAAATCAAAGTGTTCAAAGATTAAAATCTTGTTAATTTTCGCGGTCTTTAAATTCTTCATCGTAATCTAGGTTAGCTCAGCTAAAACATTATTTTCCGTCTTTATTTGCTTCCAAGTTCAGATTTTCATAAAGAAAATGACTGGATTGAATTATCCATGGAACATGGCGAAAGGAGATAATTTATCTGATTTATTGGGCTTCTTACGGAGCTACGTTAACCAAATTTCGAAGGATGGAAAATGTGTATTCAAAATGGTCTTCACAAAGGCAATAAAAAATTGCTAATAATCTATTTTGATGTTAATGTTGGGAAACTTCCGAAATTCGGCTTGGTGTTCGATTTTATCGGCTCTTTCATCTTTAAATTTATTAAAGGAAAGGGCAATTTAAGAGATTTATTTGCTTAAAAGTTATTCCATTTTTCTGAGGAAAATTCAGTCTTATACGAGGAATTTGCAGTTAAATTAGAATGCGTGACCTGCACTAATAGAGGCTAGAATCTGTTAGCAACCCACCGTGACATGATAACTGTTCATGGTTATGACCTTTAAATCTAGGCAGGCAAAACTTCTAGAGGATATATTATTCAAAAAAATTAAATGAGTTTTTCTGTTTATTTTTCCAACCCTAGAATGAGTTCCTTACGAAATTTCCAGAAGAGATATTATTTGAAAATTATGAATTTTTCTCTGTACTGCTTCAACATATAATGATTTGTTCACGAAATTTAGAGAATAATTTTCATATGAAAGTTACAATTCAGAATTCCAATGAGATTTGGAACGTTACATCTGAAGTAACTCGGTCTTGAGATACGATTTTGAACTAAGCTAATTGTTTTATAGTAACAATAATAATATAATAGTAACTGTAATAAAATAGTAACTGTAACGCAATAAAATAGTAACTGTTTATACATTTCAAAAAATTATGGCAACGGTCCTAACGATATTAATGGTAATATTAAATTTAACTTTTTTTTACACAAATCATTATATTACCACAAATTTAGCTTTGCATAACATGACTTTTCAGAGGATAAGAAAACCGTGTGGTTAAACTTCATTCACATGGTAGCTTACCACGAGGAAAATTTCAAAGAGGTTGTATAGGTAATAAAGTAGAGTAAAGCTATTTCCAAATAAAAAGCAATTATTGGCATATTGCGTCCTGTTATAAGAGGAGTAAAACTAATGTGTAATAAAAATTAATTTCTGGCATATTATACCTTGTTTAAGTAATCAAAAGTGAGTGTAACTAAAAAGCGAAAATCAAATATTTACTTTACTGGCATCAGGGGTAAAACAACAGCAAAGAAAATGAAAAAATAAATTAAATCATGACAGGATTTGAGCTTTAGTTAAGCATGAAATTTTCTGTGCGGTTTTGTAAAGCAGCTACTGATCCTGCATCTCGGAGATTATTGGCTTTATAAGAAAATCTCGCAGTCGTCTTACAGCCAGAAGAACTGTTTACATCGTAATTTTTGTGATTATGTTTCATTGCTCAGACATTTCATTTTTATATACTTTTTTCTCTCCCTTTTCATAACTAAAGGGACAGTTTTTGTCACGACATCGTCTAATAATCTGTTAAAGCGTGAAATCCTGGATTAAGTCCACATCTCATAAATCTTTCGTCTTGGATTCAGTACCAGTTCTTGTATGTACAGGTTTGTTCACCACTTTGAGAAAACTCTTTTTTAGCAGCAGTTAGTGTCACTGAAATTTATTTCTTATAAAAAGTTCCTCCTTTCACTTTTTTCCGTGATTGATAGTGTCTGAAACGCAAAAGCAAGTCACAAAGAATTACCGCATGAGCCCCAGAAAAAGGAAAGGAAACAGAAGAAACTAAATGAAGTTCGACAGCATGTAACTCTTAGTTAAGCCGGAAATTCCCTATTTGGTTTCGTAGAGTAACTACTTAGTCTGTACTTCGAAGATACCTTGAGTGTTTCTTCAAAACGGGATTTTAATAAAACTTAACTAATGAGAGATGCCTGATAAAAAATATCGTCGTTGTCTTATAGTCAGAAGTACTTTGTAAGTCTATTTTTTTGCTATAATGTTGCTTTCTGTAGGAGCTTCTTTATAGACTATTTCCCCCCTCCGTTTTATGTGTTTTTTCATCATTGGAGGGATAATATTGGTTAAGGCATCGTCTGAAATTCCCTATACGGTTTCGTAGAGTAACTACTGATCCTGTACTTCGGAGATACCCTGAGTGTTACTTCAAAACGGGACATTAATAAAACTTAACTAATAAGAGATTCCCTGATAAGAAAACATCGTCGTTGTCTTATAGTCAGAAGTACTTTCTAAGTCGTATTTTTTTTTTTGCTATAAGATTGCGTTCTGTAGGAGCTTCTTTATAGACTACTTCCCCCCCCGTTTTATGTGTTTTTATATCACTGTAGGGATAATGTCAGTTACGGCATCATCTAAAATTCCCTATACGGTTTCGTAGAGTAACTACTGATCCTGTACTTCAGAGATACCCTGAGTGCTGCTTGAAAACGGGTCGTTAATAGAACTAAACTAATTAGAGATGCCCTGATAAGAAAATATCGTCATTGTCTTATAGTCAAGTACTTTCTAAGAATCTATTTTTTTTTTTTTATATAGGTTTGCGTTCTGTAGGAGCTTCTTTATAGCTACTTCCCCCGTTTTATGTGTTTTATATCACTGTAGGGATAATGTCAGTTACGGCATCATCTAAAATTCCTATACGGTTTCGTAGGTAACTACTGATCCTGTACTTCAGAGATTGCCTAGTCTTTGAAAACGGGTGTTAATAGAAACTAAACTAATAGAGATGCCGATAAGAAAATATCGTCATTTCTTATCTTTTTTAATCAGGCAATTTTCTTCTAACTCCTTTAAAACCGGGACTTTTTGGGAGGAAACGACATGAATTGGACTCTCCCAACCATGGTGGTCATTTACCCTCCTGCTATAACCTTCCCTTAAAGCGTACGGAAATGGGTTGTGGTTGTCAAGGATAATTGGACACCCTACCGTGCTTATGTCCCAAGCGATCTCAGAGCCTCACCTCTCTTCAAAAGAAGCCAAAGGCCTCAGACCGGCCTTCCTCGCTGTTAAAAGGGAATTTTTAGACCGCCCGGAACCGCCTCTCTCGGTATGAGAGGTTTATAGTCAGAAGTTCTTTCTAAGTCGTATTTTTTGTATAATGCTGCGTTCTGTAGACGCTTCTTTATAGACTAGTTCCCTCAGTTTTATGTGTTTTTCCTTCACTGGAGGGATAATATCAGTTACGGCATTGTCTGAAATTCCCTATACGGTTTCGTAGAGTAACTACTGATCGTATACTTCGGAGATACCCTGAGTGTTGCTTCAAAACGGGACGTTATTAAAACTGAACTAATCAGAAATGCCCTGATAAGAAAATATCGTTGTTGTCTTATAGTCAGAAGTACTTTCTAAGTCGTATTCTTTTTCATATAATGTTGCGTTCTGTAGACGCTTCTTTATAGACTATTCCCCCCACCGTTTTATGTGTTTTTCCTTAACTGGAGGGATAATATCAGTTACGGCATCGTCTGAAATTCCCTATACGATTTCGTAGAGTGACTACTGATCCTGAACTTCGGAGATACCCTGAGCGTTACTTCAAAACGGGACATTAATTAAACTAAACTAATAAGAGATGCCCTGATAAGAAAATATCGTCATTGTCTTATAGTCAGAAGTACTTTCTAAATCGTATTTTTTTGCTATATTTTTGCGTTCTGTAGAAGCTTCTTTATAGACTATTTTCCCACTGTTTTATGTGTTTTTCCGTAAATGGAGGGATAATATCATTTACGGTATCATCTAATAATCCGATAATACATAAAATCTTGGAGTGAGTCTACCTATCATGAAACCGTTCGTTCGCTGTTTTTTTTCAGGATCAGCTCTTTTGTGTAAGCTTTTTTTCACAACTGGCTTAAGTCAAGAGGAAGATCCTTTTTTGGATCTTCCATTAATAAAATACTGCATCGAAATCCGTTACGCTTTCAGGAAAGGTATTACATTACTTATATTTTGAATTCCACATATGCGACTTTGGTATCATTATTTTGAGAATTTATCTATCTTTAATGCGATGATTCAGATTTCAACGTTTTAGTGCGTTTCAAAATTAGAAGCAGGATATTTGGACATTAAAAAGATTTTTGTTTCCTGCCCATACATGTTAGCACTGCAGATATTACACAGAGAATCCGTAGCTATTAATTTCGTTTCTTTCTCTTGATTATTTTAGTTTAGTAGGTAGCTGTCGAGATGACGATTCGCTAGTTGATTGAAGATTCAACACATTATCAACTTTCTGTGAAACAGGATGAGTCGAAATCCTTTTTCTTCTTCGTCACTTTCTGGTCGACCCCCTAAATGCCGTCGTGACCAGAATTTCACTGTAAAATGTGAGCTCCGATTACTGTATGTCGCACGATTCTCCGCAACTGATTTCGAACCATTGTATTCCAATTAATTCCGAATGTTTTTCCTCTACGAATGTCTCCTTTTTCAGAATGAGTGTAATATACCTCTGACTACTTAACTTCTAAAAATTTTTGCACCTTGTTGGTTGATAAAAAGTAAAGAAACAGCAATGTGGTTATTTACTTACTTTGAAGATTAATTGAAAATATAACATGTAATAGAGCATAAATTTCAATGTACAGTTAACATGTTCGCCTATGAAAACGAATTATAACTATAACTTCATCGTTTGTTACTGACTTCGTACGGGAGGAAACGTGTCTTGCCATTTATACATTTTGGAAATAATTTGCTTTGTCTTCTCTTTACAGGAAATCAGTATTATAGGCAATTTTAATGAAAAAAGCATGAACACTTAGGTATAAAATATTCAGTCATAGCTTTGAAACGTGATGTCATCACGTTTAATTTTACGTACATAATTTTTGAGGCTTTCATTTTGCAATGTAAGGCTATATTTTCGTCCTCTGTGTTTCATAGCTATGCACATACTGGATTCCTTTAATTTAAAATGTTAACAATATTTATTTAAGGACTTTAATTAATATTTCTATGATTCTTGCATCTTTCCCATTGAAAGAAAGCTTTATTATTCACTTTATAAAACAACTTAGATGAGAATTTATGTTAAAAATATCAGCAGTGTCGTACCGGATTGCTTTGATGAATTATTCAAATTTTCCATCGATGAAAAATATTTTCCATTAAGGCAAGTGTCAGGGATTTTTAAATAGTGCCATATTCTCTTCAAAAGTAATAAATTCATCGTCTTAAAAGGCCGAGACTATGCACTGCTCGAGTAGTTGTCTCTAGGATAAATTAATGTGTTAGAAAATTAGGACTTTTTTTCCTGTAAATTTCCGTCGTCTCTTAAATGCTTCTTCGTAATTTCGGTTAGCTTAAATGAAACTGATGGAGTCATTGCACCATTTTTTATGTACCTTATTTTGATTTTAACTTTTTTGCAGAAAATATAGGAGCAAATATTGAATTATCTATGAACCTAAACAGAAGAAGGTATGTTTTGTCGAGTTTCTGATGCAGTTGCTTTAACGAAATTTCGGAGCACGACCAAAGAATATCTAATGTGAGCGAACGAACGATAAATATTACGAAGGCAAGAAAAAGTACTAATTCTGTGTTGCGTTATATTCAGAGAAAATTTGTAAAGCCTGCTTCGCGTTCGACGAAAATGGTGCTTAATCCAATGATGATTTATTAAGAAATGCTATATGTTGAAAAAGTAATTTGTTACAAGATATTTTTTAATGTGTACATTAGGGTGTCTCAAGACACAATGGGAAATTTTTTTTTTGCAAAATCGAATACGCATACCCTCTATTTTTTTCTATTTCACCTCAGTAACATAAATAAAAAGTATTATTGCAATAAGATAAAGGTAACACGTGCTGACTTTAGGTCAAACTTGAACGTGAAATCTTGTACGGGGAATACTATGGAAAGATTATAAAATTTGTGTTTCTTTGGTACATAAGACACCGATTTATTCAAAGCAGATATTTATTACCGTATTACAGTAAAAGAAACATTACTGTACATATTTTCGTTTCAATGTTTGCTTTTTTCAGTCAGGATAGATCTTCATGTGTTCTTGTATGCAATGTAACAAAAATTGTTTTTGTTCCTCCTCAACCGTTATTAAACTATGAAAGTCCTGCATCATATTTCCGCTTTTTCAGCTGTATCATTCACTGCTCTAAGCATTGAGACCGTCTTTTTAGCGTCTAGAAACGAAGCGTTATTCGCCCATGAAAAGGGACTCTCGTTGAGAAAACTATCATCAATTTTGAGTCTAGAAAAAAATGACTGGCTCTTGACTGACATGAAATCATTGATACTTTTCTCTGTAAAAAAATTAAATAACAGGTAACAATTGCTTGATATAAATAAATAACTAAATAAACAACTACAAAATCAATATATCAAACTCACCATACAATGAACCACAAAGTTCTTCCTCCGATGGGATGTATCTTTTCTCATGGGTCGAGAAATTTTCTCTATGTAAATTTGCCACCATTTTTAATTTTGTTTCTTCGTCCACATCATCATCAAAAAGTGCCAAGACTGCTATTTCGTCAGTCAAATACCATAAATGTTGGCTAAATTTCTGTAAAGCAGCTTTCTAGATACTTTCACTCACATTTTCGTAAGCTTTCAAAGATTTCAAAAAGTACAAATCTTTGCAATTGCTTGCTGAATGCTTTAACTGACAAAATGAATTGAAGCCGTGGTTTAACGTAGATTGTCATGATAAACAAGCAGACGTCTAACAGTACTTCCATATCCTGTGTGTTTAATTTCAGCTGAGAACTAAATAACGATAGTTTTAGGGAGTAAATCGCTTAGGCCATCCATTTGGCTTGGTGCATGGCACCCGGAGGTCTGATTTTTAAAATTTTTTTCTGCATCTTCACCTAAAAATACGATAGAAAGTTCTATCAACTCTCGATAGTCATCTCTGACCATAACATTTTTAAGTTCAGCGCGGTAAAAGTCAAACAAATTTTCAAGTTCGGCTACTGTCCGGAACACTTTCATAGTTTCTGTATAGCACTGTATTTTAGTGAGATCGATGTTTTTCCAATTATTTTGGAGCTTTTTAAAGAATGGAATATCGGGGCTTGTTGTCACTTGTTTTAATTTTCACTGCGAATTCGGCCTTTAATACCAGTTCGTATACATGATGGCGGCAAGCGGGAATAAGCATTTCCCTGTAAAATATTTGTTCGAGGAGCGCACAAGCACCATTAAAACGACCTGTATTCAAAGCCGTAGTATCACAACAGAGAATTTGGACTTTGTCTTCGAGATTCCAATCTAAGATCGCCTTCCAAAGAGCCTGCGTCTGTTCTTTGCCTGTAGAATTATTCAGTCTCGGCACAGCAATTTATTCTTTAAGTGCACATGAAATAACTATAGGCAAACGTTCTTCTTTCGATTTTCGAGCACTCAAAGCAGGCAACGGCTTGCCATCCTAATGTAAGGTCACTACATCAGGTTCCTTGTTTTGGAAATCAATTTTTATGTTTTCCTCACGTTTCCTGTTCCTTCCGGTTTTCTGTTCGGATTCTTTGAATTGAAGACTTACTTATCGGAAATTCGTCAATGTTACATCCAAGTGCATCAATAATAGCTTCAAGTTTAAACACAGAATCTCCCATACTTAACTGATACCTGTCTAATGCAACAACTAACTTTGGGGTAATAAAATGTTTCCTTATTACTGATTTACTTGTCCCAGGTTCTGTGCTTTCGATCAGTGTTGGGAAATCTTTTGAATCCATATTTTCACTAGAATTCGAAGAGGAATCTTCTTGCAATGGTTCGTATGACGCCGAGGATGTTGAAGCGGAAACATCTTTGATTCGCCGATTTCTTCTCTGTCAGCTCGAAGTCGCGTCCTTTCTTCTTTGTCGGCCAGTTTTTTATCCACTCCACAAAAGTGACTCTTTGGCTCTGCAACGACTTCCTATCTTCCTCTATTTTCATTAACTGAAGCGCATCAGCGTGTGCAATGTCGAACAAATTGCATAAATAACTTACAAATTCTTGTTGTCGCCGCTTTAATACGTCTTATAATTTTTTTGCATTTTTTTGTAAGTCTCCCCAAATTTGATACAAGCTAATAAGTTTCCTCACACAATTTAGTAGATATGCGTGCCTTTTCCCAAAATACATTCGCGAATAGCGAGATTTGTACTTTCATTAACAGGTAAATTCATTTCAGGAATTTTGTAAAACAAAACTGCGAGAACTTGTCCATTAGAGGGAAGTTTTGAACCCGTTATTTGATGTTTTATATCCCCTATTAAAAATATCACTTTTTAGAACTACGAAATTCCACTGCCATGTTCTGTTCACTGATTAAAAATTATACAAACACTTACTTCCACAACACTTTACCATTTGCAGCTGCTTTGTGTTCCGCAAAACATACGTGCCAGCGTTCACTGTCTTAAGTACGCAAGTACTGATTGACACGCTTAGATGCAGGTCGGAACGGGTTGCTGTGGTTCAAATTGCATGAAACTTTATTTCTAATTGTTTTGACATAAAAGGAAAAATATAAGAGGGTATGCAAAAAAACAAACGACTTTCATTTTTTGGGACACCCGAGTGTACATAGTTTATTGACCGAGAGAAGCAAATCCTTTTTTAAGTTTGACAGTTCGGCGTTTCGTCTCTTTGTCTGCCAATTAGTTTGTTTTAAAATCGCGACAAAACGCGTTGTCCGATTTTCTTTGAATTTGGCGCGAATGTTCCCTGTAGTCCTAAAAACCAACGTATGTGTAAGTATTTTCATATTTTGATTCCTTTTCAGGATAATTGGTGTTCGGATGGTTTCATTTCATTGATTCATATCAAGATGGTGGCTGTTTGTATGGTTCAATTTTATGTAATATTCAGCATTTTTCAACGATTGTAGTCAAACGCAAGTCCATTCACAATACCTCTATAAATACGGAAAGTAGCAAATCGCATTTACTTTTAGTTTGGCTCATACTGATAAACTGATATTTATTTGTAATTTTGAGAGTACTGATAAAAGCAGAGACTTTCGAAACTGACGAAGAACAGAATACAAATTTCTATTTGGACTCTAATTCTAAAGTTTACAGAACTACTAGCTAGTTTAGTCGTATATTAGAAGATAAAATTTAAAAGGAAACTTTCATTTCTCCTAAAGAACATTTTATGGGAATTGGAGCCACTCATCTGTAGCAGATTTATTACAATTGCAGATAAGTAACTTCCTTGAGACTTACGCTTGCATCTGCAAAATTAATCGGATTCTATTTTTGAAATGTTCTCATGCTTGTGGCTTTCTATTGATTTTTGATATGATGAAAATTATCAGTAGTAGTAGTAGTATGTGAATATTTTCTCGGCGCAAGATACAGAAGATCATTGAAACTAAAAAAAAATTATTCATCATTTGGCCTCCAGAATATTTTTGCTAAATTTATTTGAGCCTAGTGCCGAGAACTTACCACTTGATTTTACTGCCCTTTTAATAGTCCCCATGCTGTCCATTATCACACGTAAAATTCTGAGTTTTGGTCAGAAAAGTGAAAGTCGTTTTCTTTGAGCTTAGTACGACTGATTTCTGCGAAGGAAGAAGTTGAAGAAGTTAGTTATGAATCTGTTGAGTCTGTGTTTCTTTACATTCAAATCTTTACATTATTAATTAAGTATTTTTTGAAATTTCAATTATGTTTTCTTTTAAATAAAATTAGTTTCCTTCCTTTTTCTAATTAATGTATTAAACTGTGATTAATACTTTTATTGCAATTATTATTATTATTATAAAAAAATGAATCCTGAGCCTAGGCACAAATGAATTATAGATATGACTTCAGATATTGACTCTGAATTTTAAAATCAAAAAGGCTGTAACAACATACATTTAGGTATCTATACTATACTAAATTTCATTATTAACAAATTTCTTAATTGATTACTTACCCTGATAAGTTTACATCTATCTAGATATATAAAGCAGAGACTGTCTCTGCGCATATATTTTACGCAAATCTACACCTTTTGCTCAATTTTGATAAAAATTAGTACAGATGCTCTTCAAAACAAGAGAAATATCACTGTCACCTTTTCGAAGTCCAAAAGGTATTTGAAATTTCCTTTAATGGAATATTGAATAAGATTTTGACGTTTTTTCACGATATGTTCCTAAATTTTTATCTCATAAAAACTATGTTTACACCATCTTATAGATCATAAAATTAGCTTGTAAATGACACCAATTTCATTTCCGTACGATTTTTCCAGTAATTTTATTCAATTTTTCAAAACTAATTTGTACACAAATATACGGAAATCAAACTCATCACGAACAAGAATTGAAATGAACAACTGTTGCCGGAACGCGTTATCAGAATTCTGGAAAAGCGCTAAAACAGAAGTTTAAAAGCAGACGATTAACAATTTATATCAGGAACAACAAATGATATGGTATGAATTATTTTTCTTTTTCTAGTCGTGAAAACCTAGATAATTGTGCTCATAGTCTCATGTCTTCCACAATGTTTTGATATTAAAAAAACAGCAACGCCGGTATTCTGCTAGTTCTTTTAAAGAAACCGAAATCTTGTAAATTAAAACTTTTAATGATTAAATATTTGTTCATATCAAATCCTTTTCAACTATTATCACGCAGATTTCATGAAATCCAATTTACGAAGAAACTTTTGATTCTTTTCAAACAACAGTCGCATCTGTTTCTGATAATTAGATTAATATTTTGATTATCATCAACGGAAATAAAATACAAACCGCGAAGATTAAAAGGTTTGTAGGAAACTGAAAAATTTCGTTCGGATGTTTAAACCCACAGACACAATTTAAAATTCTTAAAAAAAGACATAATTCGAAACAAATCCGATTTTCATTAAAAGATTCAATTTAATTATCTGCTTCACAGAAAAAATTTAACTTCGTTTGCCTTTGTAAAAATGTAACGACTCGAAACGAAATCAACGAG
>BGPR01010619.1:0-25133 GCA_013235015.1 Araneus ventricosus
AGAATGATATTGAACTGAATTTTATATAAGTTGCCCCATATAACTGGTTTTAAAGCCAGGAAAGAAAAATTACACTATGTTTCACAAAATACTCATTTTACTCAAAATCTGCTCATAATTCCTGTAATATTCAACAATTCTTTCCAAAGTTTCATTACTAAATGTTTAACATATTGTCATCATCTTTCAGTAAGTTCTGTATACTTCATAACAGGAACCTGTACGTTATAAGCAAAAAACAGGTGGGAAAATTCTGAGATTTTAAGAAACCCTCCCAACATTTGCGCTGAGTTTACAAAATTCCTGTAAATATTGCTAATATCAAACATTACCATTCTGAAAGTTCTTATCTCTATTATCTCAGACCCCAGGAAAGCGGGGTGGGCCAAAAACGTTTTTGTCTTCATCAGTTTGTAGACGGTCCCCTAATTGCCCTCAGGACCGAATCTTCAATGTAAAATGTGAGTTATTGTCTATTCTTTACATGTCCGAAGTTTAAAGGCAGTCGGTTAAACCATTCCGGAGAAATTCTAAAAAGTGTGAAAATTTGCAAGTGTCCGGATACTTTTGGGCATATAGTGTATATATATACAAACATATACAAAAACAGAAACAAATGCAAAAACCAATTAAGAAATTAGTTTTAATCAAATAAATACTTAAATCAAAGAAGTCATATTTGAGATGAAGTAAACTTAGGAAATGGACACTAAACGATTAACAAAAATTCTAAAAAAGATTTAAATATGAGAAAATACTTCATAAATGCGGTGAATGCGCCAATGCAGCAGTACAACCGAAAAGTGAGAAATATTAACAAAAGAAAACAAAACCATGTCAAAAATGAAAACCGAAACAACAACAAAAAAAAGGAACAAAACGCCAACGTCCGGGACGCGTCATCAGAAAGGGAAATCCCGAACGGGCGTATATATAAATAAATTCGGTGCTTTCTAATCACAAGTTATTATTAATTATTATAATTATTGTTAGAGTGCGTGTGTGTGTTCACTAATCATTAATTGCCTTTCAGGTTCTGTTTCTTTCCTCTCATCTCTTTCTTCGCCCTCCATTTTGATGTACGGCGAAAGCCGTTGTTTACCTAATATTAATAGCAGTCAGAATGCGGAATTTATTCTACTAGTTAATCGCACGTAAATTAGGTAAGTTTTAACTTACATCTGTTAGTCTTAGAGTTTGAGAGCCATAGAGCTCAAGCACTCCATTACAATATTCGTCTCTCATAGTCGTCGTAATAGTAACTGTCGTTCTTGTTCAGTATCCACACACACACATGTTGCTTGTTGGTTTTATATACTGTTTTAATAAAGTATCCTTTTGCCAAGATGGGCTGTATTATTAGAGAGACTAATTACACCAGATCAACGAGAAAATCGGGTAGATTCAGAGAACCTGCCTTGTCATTTAAATGTGTTGTCATATTAGATGCAACAGGTAACTTTTATTGCGCAAAATGCACGCATCTTCATGTGCAAGATTAGATTGTATTAGTACAACTATAGACCTTAAAATATGTCAACGTTTGTTGATGGTGAATTCCTCCTTCATCGTTTGAAATGTAAAGTTGGCTACAAACTTTCCTCCATTTCTGATCAGTATCTAGTTTATCTGAGTAAGTATTGGAAAATGCATAATGGGTTTTGATGGTTATGCTGAGATCAACAGTACATGGTATAAAAAATGAAGGCAACAATATTTGCATTGTTCAGAAATCAATTGAACCACACGAGATACATAACTGATATTTTTCACAACCCCCCCCCCCTCAACACCAGACGTTCAGGGCTGTCTTATCCAACGGGCTAATTGCACTGTAGCCCCGGGGTTGTCTAAAATTTACTGTACTGATTTTATATTAATGTCGAAGTATAAAATTTATTGAATTATAATTTCAAATATGTTAAGGTAAAATTATGATTAGGGCTTGTAACTAGACAGCAGCCGATTTTGAAATCTTAATATAAATAAAAGTCATTGTGGGTATGTGGATATGTATGTGGATATGTATGTGGGTATGTGGCTATGTTCCACATCTCCTCCTAAACCAATGGACGGTTTTCAACCAGATTTTGTACACTTATTATTTAAGACAAGGGGAAGACACTTATGAACTTTTCTAAGTCCAAAAGTTAATTAAACAGTCAGTTAATTAGAAAATAACCGAAACCGTTTTTCCGCCGTAACTTCGGAGCAAACTGTCCGACAAAAAATATTTTTATACCATCTTAAAGGTCAAATTTTTACCTTTTCAATGATACCAATTTTATTTCTCTGACATTTTCCCTTCAATTGTTATTAATTTTTAAAAGTTCCAAAATTTTAAAATGCGTGCAGACGATTTTGAAATAACGAAGATTTATAGCTACTCCGTTTCTAGGTAACGGTTAGACTTTGAACTAATTCACCTTTATTTCTGAAAATTTTGTTTATTTTTAAAAATATCCATATAATATAATAAATGCGAAAGTGTGTCTGTCTGTTTGTTACGCATTCACGGCAAAACTACCAAACCGATTTGGATGAAAATTGGCAGAGTTGTAGCTTGGAACCCAGGAACGGACATTGGGTAGGTGACATCATGCTAAATTCATTATTTTGGTTACAGATAACAATTAAATAATTAACAAGCGATTTGCGATGAAGATTATTACTTTATTTTTCAATCAACTGCCACGTGATCCTTAAGGAATGCGTAAACAAAATGAAATGTCACGTGATCCTTCAGAAAAGCGCATGCATGTGGAATAACTTATTTTTAAAGTCATGCATCACGTGATCTTGCTGAGAAAAGAAATAATCTCTGGAATAATAACTGAAAAATAAACGCCGGGACAGAAATCTAATGGTAGATATAATATAGTTCCAAGAGTTTTTAGATTAAAATTTAAAAACTAAAGTTAAGTATAACTAAATGAAAATATCGTTCAATATTTACTTAAAATCAGAGCCTAATTTAGTGGAAAGGTTGCCAAAATTATTCTTTATCGCTCTTTTCATCGACATCCAAAATTTTTTTGGCGGTTAAATTTGTAACCAAACGATTTAGCTAATTACAATAGTTCCGTTTCGAATTTTAATGCTTTAAGAGCTGTTTCTAACCGATTTAAATAGAAAGGATAACACAAACCCAAAGAACACGGAATTCAACGTTTTGTTTACTAAAGAAAGAACTAATTCGAGCTTGGCGCTTGATACATTTGCCAAATAGATTTGGCGATTGCTTAAATCGGAAGGTTACCGGAAAACGGTCTATGAATCCAAAATAAACAAACCAGGATCGTCCATTGACGTATATGATATGGTTGTCAGAGTTTTTAGAATAGGAAGGTATATTTTGTCTTATGTATTCTTTTAAACATTAGAAGCAAATGACATATTGCATGGTGGATGATATATTCCAAAGAGCAGATGATACCATTGAGTACAATGATGTAATTTACAGTAACAGGGAATTAAATTAGTCGTCCAATTATGTATTATCAACCGTCAGAACTTTTGATTTCCCCTTTCTATATATAACGAAACATTTACATTCGTAAATTTAAAAAAAAGTAGCAATTCAAATCCTTCGCGCACGAAGTCGCGGGTAACAGCTAGTGTTACATAAATATTGTTACAAACATGGAAAATCGCTTCCCAGCAATGTGAGTCTTATGGTTGGGAAGAGAGTTTTACAGGGGTAAGTATGGGATGGCCGGCAACAGCCACGTCTGGATCCCTGACCTTGAAGACAAACTTGGCGACAAAATATGGGATCTCAAAGGTGCTGGAATCTTCTCGATATCTCTATTAGGAGAGAAGATACGCTTGAATGTACTAGATGTGACGTCACGGAAGGAATGTTGATCGACTGGGATCGCCTTGGAGCGCGAACGTCCTTGGAGTTCTATCCGCTGTGCGAGCTAGTAAGCTGCTAGACGCCGAGCGGTAGTAGTATTGATCCATTGGGAACGACTTTAGAGTTTCTTCTGCAGTGCGAGCTAGGAAGCTGGTGAGCTGAGCGCTATTGAAAGTGCTGTTATTGTCGATATTAGTTATTTGCTGACTGTTTGTGTTGCTAAATATCAAAGTGCTGAACTGTTATTACCTGTGAATTGTTGTCTGCTTACATTGCTAATCTGTGCAAGGACTATTGTTTCCTGTACCTGTGCTATGTGTTTTCCTGCATATTTGTAAATAAACCTTCAATCTTCATTACCCTGCGCGTTGGACTGTTTACACCATACACCCACAGATAGACTTTTGCAACAATATGAATACCAGTTCAAAAAACATAAGTCAGAGCCAAGGTATAAATATTTTTTTTATATTTATGATGTAACCGTTAATCTTATATACGATTAGAGTGGTGGAAGCTGGCCTGCAAACTCTTATTTTGAAAAGATGCCTATTTGCAAAATTGTAAGGCGTTAAATTAGAAAACAGGTGACTTTTTATCTACTCCTTAATTATTTTATTAGATAGGTATTTTCGTTGGATCATAGGCACTCAAATTTCTAGTTACGGTTCTAATGGGGCTTCAAATTACTCTAGCTCAGGTTCCTCAAATTTGTTAAGAGGCCCTGCAGACACTATCTCACAAGCGCCCGTCCATCCCTGTGGACTCTAAACCTTATGGGCGAGTCTGTTGAAGTGGGTTGTGGGCTACCTCACAAGTCAGTGAGAACACGTTCCTCTCTATACACACAGCCCGTGATAATGAGCATTATTTGAATATGAGTCGGTATGCAGTATTTCTTAAATCATCGACCAAAGTTCAGTCCGATCTCTCCTCACTTCCATAAACTGAAGACGCGGGGAAGACACTCTCGCTCAAGGGGACTTACCTAGAGGGGTAGGAAAAATACGGAATCCCATGTTATCCTATAGAGAAAATACTTCTCGTTCTAATTCATTCAATTTTCAAAATTTCAACAAATTTTTTTTTCAGCACATAGGCACGAAAGTTCTCTATACGCGTTTAGTCTTAAAATATTTTAAAAATAATTTTAAGTATTTTGAAATTTGTGTTTAAACTTCCAAAAAATCGCGAAAAGTATAAAAGCTGTTCTATATTTGCTTGTAACTTTTGACTGAAAAAATATATAAAAATTCGGAGACTAGTCGGAAGAAGCTTGTTTTGTTCTCTTTCATACAGGTAAAATTCGTTGAAATCGTAAATTTGATCTTGGCCAATCGTTGTAATTTGCAACTAAAAATGAGTCTTCCTTTTAAAAAAGACAGATACAACAGTGGCCTGATAACCAGTTACATCCTGAACAGTGGGGGTAGGCCCGAGGAAGGAAGGAATATTTACACCCAGTAACAACAACTGACCTGAAAACTCTAGACACAATTCTTGTTTTCACATTTTGTTGCTGGACAACTGTGTGTGGTGGAAGAGGTGGCATGCAATGGTCATCTGTTTGTTGCACTTGCACTAATGGTGCGCCCCTAGTAGACGAGGAGTTCGAATTTGATCAAGTAGTGGAAGCTGATGAATTTTAATTGGTTTACGCTTATGTAGGTATGTATAATGTTTTATAGATATAATACAGTTAATAGCCACCATTTTAATAAAAACCTTTTTTAAAAAATAAAACTACCATTTTTAACCACTTTTTGCAATTTGCACAAGCAAAACATAAAACGGAATCAAAAAATAAAATCATTACACCTGCGTCGCTTTTGATGACTTCATGCCACATTCGACGAAAATCGAACAACGCGCTTAGACATGACTGCGTAAAAAAAATTACAGACGAAATGCAAGTCCGAGTTGAAACAGGACCTCCTTTCGCTCGGTTGAAAAGGAATTTTAAGGCGGCCATTCAACTGTTGTTCATCCCATTCCATTTGTCCCAACACTGGTTTTCTTCCCCACCCATTGAAGTCGAAAAATAAGGCGCGCCATTCATCTGTAGCTGCAAAGTGCGATACAACCGTCAATCTCATTTCATCATCAAATCTGCATATGAATACTACTTTTTTATTTTGTTTTGAGAGGAACACATTTCTTCTCTCCCCCACCCCCGCGAAACTTGATGTTTCAAACTGTGCTTGCCGATAGGGGGAGCGATTTTCTCCCCCTCCTCTACCAGCTGTTCTTCGATCTCCCCTTCCTTCCCCCAGTCCGAGGATATCAGATATGCTAATCGCTACCCTCGTAGCAGGGTTCAAATAGAGTCAAGTCTTTGATCTTGCCGCTACCCTCGCAAAGGGTTTTTCAAAATAATTGGCGCACGAACGGCCGGATTTCAGATTTTTTGATTATCCGACTTATACTAGCCGTTCTCCTAATTTTCATCAGTTTTTGACCTTGACGAATGTTTTTTTCCTTCTCGTGTTCCAAAATTTCCATTTTGGATTTGAGATGAATGGCCCGCTTTAGAATTAATCACCTATTGTATATAATCTATATTCTAAACCAGGGTTGGGGAACCTAGGGCCTTAAGGCCGCATACGGCTTTACTAGTATTTACAATCTGCACTGAAATATCTAATTGTCTGTAATATAATAATGATAACAGAACAAAAACACTCTAGATTCTGCTCGTGCGGCCTTTGCGCAACTGCCGAAATTTAATGAGGCATTTCAGTCCGAAAAGGTTTCCCATCCCTATTCCAAACTATTGATCCTACAAAAAAAAATGTAGAACACTTTTTGTAGGAAATTCAATGTAGCTTAATTTTGTGTGTTCCAAAGGTTTTTTTTGCTAAAACACATAGTGTTCGAGATATTTAAGAAAAACGGATAAAAGCTACCTTCAGTGGCGAATCTAGGATTCGGGTTTGGGGAAATGAGGGGCATAAAAATGTTGTATCGTCGTGATGAATGTCAAATCTCAAGGCTAAAGTAAACCTAAACTGTTTAACTTTATAGACTTTACTCACCTGACAATAAGAATCATAAAGAACAATACAATACTTTCGATAATTTAATAAAAATTACAACGAAATAACTAACCAAAAAAATGTCTTCGACCGCGTCAAAACTACAAATACAAGGGAATGACTAGAAAAGTACGAAAATTTTCGAGCCTGTATAGCCAGAAAGCAATGTTGAAATGCTTTTATTATTTTTTTAAAAGAGGGAAATTAAGAAAAAACAGTTGTAATTATTTTAAATAAAATCAAGAATTCTGGCTTGGCTCTAAGAGGGGCTGTAGCCAGATAGCCCCCCCCCGGATTCGCCACTGGCTACCTTTAAACCCCCCACAACTCAGGGAACTTTTAGTATGTCATTTAGGGCACTCGCCCCAACAACTGCGCCAAATTTCAAAAGTACACGATTTTTTTTTCTATTTTTCCTTCGTTGCTCGGAGTATTCCAAGTATTGCACATTTCTTTCCAAGTAAAGCATGTGTGATCTCGCAACTGAACTATACCCAGACAACCCTTTTATGACTAAAGATAGTTGGAGTCATTCGGAAGTTAAGAGGGAGGGGGGGGGGATAAAGGACTTTATTGCACACCCTGAATTATAATTTTTATTGATGTAAAAAATCTTCAGTTTCTATTATTCATAGTTATGATTATGGATGAATATTATTATAAATGATGTGTACAATGAAACACAAAGCTTAGCTATGTCTTCGAAATTTTAATCACACGAATTCCAAGGAAAATTCATAAGAACTGTTCGTTTCAAAAAGAACTTAAGATGTAGATTTAAAAGGCATATTAAATGAATCGCGTAATTAAAACACGGTGTTACATCGCCAATCTTTAATAGAAAGGAAACACATTTCTCAACAACCAGAATTTTTTATTTCATCATACATCTGTTATTTTACAATAAAATGTAAATTAGAAGGTAGAAGAGGTCAGAGAAAAGAAAACTCTTCCACGTGTAATAGACAGACATTCAATAGTTAAATAGAAGCATTTTGTTTCCAACAGGCATTCTGTAGTAAAATGCAAATGCTTGTCGGTTAATTAACCGCTTAAAGACATATTCCGAGTTAATTCGTTCTACGAACCAAAGGATTAACAGACAATTTAAAATAATTCGGTCCTTAAGCGGTTAAACATAATTTAATGCAATNCATAAAAAACACTTCCAATATTAATGTTCACTTCCAAAGACATTAAATACTTAACTCATAAATATCCATTCGGACGTTTCCTAAAAGAAAACATTTACAACAAATATAAAAGCAAATATAAATTAACTATTTAATATACTATGTCAAACCTAATCTCATTTAGAACATGAATTCTATGTAACTATCTTTAATAAAAATGAAACGTTTTCTCAGTCTGCACTTCACGTAATTTTCACATATTACACACAAAACGTCCTTTCATATTAATAATTAACTCATAAAACTTTTCTGTGCACGAAATGCTTTAAATGCACATTTAGCAGGTTCCTATCTAATAATCTGTGTTCCGTGAATGCCTCTTTAGAGAACTCTGGCATGAAAATGTTTCAAACATTTAAAAAAAAATGTAACTGTTCTGTAATATGCATCTGGTAACATATTCTATTACATAAAATGAAATGAATGGTAGCAAAATGATTTAAATTGTTATGAGATGGAATGATGGAAGCTGTCATGTGTCTCAAGTAGTTTGCTTGTGAAAATTATTAGTGATAAATTATTTCATTTTAAATATAATATTATATTTTGTGTACAAATGATTTACTTAAAAAATCTTCAACTACATATATCAAACAGACCGTTTCTTTTTAGATTGTGCCAATAAAAGTATGTTGAAATACTCTTGATGAGGAAATGTTTATTAAGCTTAACAGGTGTACAGCTTATTCATTCTCTATGGTATCTCAGAGGTGTGTCTTTTAAAGTAACAGGATATGAAAATTTTTTACCGATTAGTGATATATTATTTCATTTTAAATATATTATAGTTTTGTGTACAAGTTATTTACTGTAAAAATCTTTAAACTACATATATCAAAGAGACTGTTTCTCTTTAGATTGTGCCAATAAAAGTATGTTGAAATACTTTTGATGAGGAAATGTTTATTAAGCATAACAGGTGTACAGCTTATTCATTCTCTATGGTATGAGTCAAAGGTGTCTCTTTTAAAGTAACAGGATATGAAAATTTTTTACTATAGAAGTCACAGGCAAACAGTTTCTCTTTCACACTACTACAAATCTGGCATGTATTCGGTTGCTGTTCCATATGTATCGGTAAATATGCAATTAAATATTGCTGCAGAGAAAATGCTTTACTTCAGTTGTCATATAAAAAGGTTTCTCCTCCGTATGCGTCCGTAAATGTGTCTGTAAATCAGACTGCTGAGAAAAACATTCATTACAAATGTCACATGCAAATGGTTTCTCCTTCGTATGCGTCCGTAAATGTCTCTTTAAAGATGTCTGCCAAGAAAATGTTTTATTACAAAAGTCACATGCAAGTGGTTTCTCCTTCGTATGTGTCCGTAAATGTCTCTTTAAAGATGTCTGCCAAGAAAATCTATTATTACAAATGTCGCATGCATATGGTTTGTCAATTGTATGCGTTAATAAATGCGCTTTTAAAGTTGAATTTTGAGAAAATGCTTTAGAACACACGTCACATGCAAACGGTTTCTCTTTAGTATGCGTCAGTAAATGTTTTTTTATATCTGTTTTCACTGAAAATCTTTTAGAACATACAACACATGCAAATGGTTTCTCTTTAGTATGCGTCCGTAAATGTCTATTTAAATCCCACTTTTTAGAAAAAGCTTTATTACACAGGTCACATGCATGCGGTTTCTCTTTCGTATGAGTCCTGAAATGTATCTGTAAATCCCCCTTTCTAGAAAAAGCTTTATTACACATGTCACATTTAAACGGTTTCTCCTTCGGATGCGTCAATAAATGAATCTCGAAATCCAACTTTATAGAAAATACTTCATTACACAGGTCACATGCATACGATTTCTCTTTCGTATGAGTCAGTAAGTGCTTCATTAATGTCGACTTTACAGAAAAAGCTTTATCACACATGTCACATGCAAACGGTTTCTCTTTAGTATGCGTCCGTAAATGCCTCAGTAAATTCGATTTTACACCAAAGGCTTTATTACACAGGACACATATATTCGGTTTCTCCATTGTGTGCCTCGGTAAGTGTATAGTTAATTTTGACTTTACAGATACTGCTGTACTACACACGTCGCACGCAACAGATTTTTTCTTTCGTAAGCATCCGTATATGTGTGTTTAAAATTTTCTGATAAGAAAACGCTTTATTAGGAATGTTGAATGGACACGATATCGCTTTGGTACGAATATATAAATGGATTATTAAATTTTGATACCGAGACATTTTTTTATTACAAAAAAAATGTCTTGTAGTTTTGACATTCTTTGACTAGCAGGAAAATGCTTTTTCCAAACAATTCGTCCTGAAAACACTCTAGTTCATAAGCCACAAGCATGGAGTTTTTCTCTAGTTTTGGTTTTCAAATGAAATCTTAAACTTTCATATAAACTATTTTTCTTGCTGCATATATTTCACACAGGAGGTTCCTCCTTTGTACGAATCAAAAGATGCCATTAAATTTGTCTGCAAAGAATATGCTTTACTGCCCGATTCATAAGCACAAAATTCCTCTTTTGTGCATGCGTATAAAAATATCCACAAATGTATATTACTAAAGTAAAAAAATACAACGGAAATTAAAACATTCTAAGACACATCAAATGGAGAAGTTATTCTCTTCTATTTTTGTGTGCTGGATTCCTTCCAAGATATGTCGAATGCTGCAGCCTTGATCTATGGATGTTGGGCTCATCTTCTTATCATTGTCACCTTCCGACAGAAAGATCTAGTATACTGTAGCCGAACTCACTGTCAGGGCACACTTCGCTATAACACGATTCATCAAGATCCCTCAAAATGCAACCAGGAAATCTATAAAACACTAAAACAATAAATATGCTATTTTACACTCAGAGAGAATATATATATATATTTAAACCAATTAAAACTCAAATAACATTTTCATCATGTACATCTATTAAACCCTCATTTAAAATTAAATATAATAAACAAGATAACCTAATATTATACACACAATGAAATACAGAAAGCTAATAAGATTAAAAACTATTACTAAGAAAAAACCAATCCAGATATGGAATTCCAACGATCAAATGCCAATCGACCTTAGGAATCGATTATGTCACATTATTTCGAAATTTATAGGCACCAAACTTCTGTGAGGGCCAATTGTCGGAAAAAGACTATATATATATATATTGATTTGGACATAATATTTTAGATAGAAAAATTAATATTGATATTTATGAAAAAAAAATTTAATTTTAAAATAGATAAGATTTCGTTATTGGGATTGTAATCTCAGCAAATCTATTTTCAAATATTTAATAATAAATTATATAAATAGAAATAACAGTTTGGTTACAGATAAACAATAATAGAATTAAGAACATTACACAATTTTATAATAGTGCACTGCTGTATGATTTTTCGAAAAAGTTTTTATATGCTTATATAGATAAGAGGTATTAAGTTACTTAGAATAACTATTTATTTAGGTATTTTCTATCGCATAAATCAATGTATTTCTATCATATTAAAATGTAATTCTTAGCTTTTTATTTTTATATTAATAATTTCTATCATTTAGTCAATGTATTTCTATGTTTTTTATAGTAATTCATCTTCCTTAACATAAATGGCGCCACTCTTTTCATTAATATTTATTCTCTAAAAAGTTTTTTTAATTATTTAAAAAAAAATTGTTTGGTTTTTAAAATTTAGATTTGTTAATTAATCTCTTGAATTTTAACTTATATTCGGCAATTTAAAAAATGTGGCATCAGACTTGTTTCCAAAAATTAAAATAATTTTCTATTTAATGCGGACTTTGTATGATGGTTTTTCTGGCATTGAACTCTTGTTGGTTTTGTGTAGGCAGGTAACATGGAAAGTTTCACACATCTATTTACTAGTTCCTTGTAAAAAATGAAAGAAATATTTCTTAGATGTCGAATTCTTTGTTTTAGTGCAATATTTTAACGCTTATTTTAGATACATGCTAGCTATTTTATCTTATAGTTCTGCAATAATTTAAGGTTAAGTATCCTAATTTCTTTCTTTCTTCATATTTAGGGTTAATTACCCTTTCTGTTTTTTCATGGATGGTTTTGCGCAAATAAAATCAGATTTAACATGGCAAGCTTATCCAAAGCCGAGCCAAACACTTTAATTGTTGAAAACTCCATATCTCTAGATTGTCCTTTTCAATTATATTTATAGTCTTAATTGTAACAGAGTTCATATGATAGGTTCACATTTTCAATAGGTTCTTTTGGCATTTATTCAGTAATTTTAATTATTAGATTAAAATTAGATATAGTTTAGTGAAAAATTCAAAAAAAAATTTGCAGGGGATTATTGATGTGTTTGTATTTTCCTTGCGAACATAATGTTATGACATTCTTATCTAACATTAGTTATTATTAATATATATATAAAGGGTGTCTACTCTTATCCTGGCCCAATAGCTAATTTCTAAACAATTAGAGATGGGCATATAGTTCCAATTGGAAAATGCCTAATGATATAGCATTGATTACGAATAAACTTAATAAAGTAGTTACAGTTCATTATACGAATTTGTCACTAAACTCTATTTTGTTATTTCAAAGCCCTACATGATTTTAGACTAATTGTCATACGTTGTAAGTGATTGTCTTATCAGAATTCTGACTTATTCGATTATTATTCACTTTTTCATAATTTTTTCATTAATTAATCTCAAGTCTTTCATTTGATAGTTATTTAGTTAAATAAAAATGTTAAAGTCATTATTTAGAGTCATTTCTTCATTCATGTCAGTGAATTTTGCTTCTACTGCAACAATGCAAAATGTTATCTCTAAGATTATTAATGAGATAGCATTTTATGTTGTTTTGTTTCAACTTTTGATATAATTAAATCAGCTGTAATTGACTGTAAAGCTTTGGAATTGTCGTTGAATTTGTTGATAAGTGAAATTGTCTGTCTTTTCAACTACAGATTCAAAATACCAGTGTTTATTGTTTCAATCATCTGAAAATTAAAAGTGTGAAGATCTTTAAATTTAATATCATTTAAGTATCAATACAGTTTTTGTTAAGTGGCAAGGAAAAATAATTCATCTACCTATTGTAAGTCAACATTTGTTGAATGATATTCATTAAGATGGTAATTTGAATCAAGTTATAGTTCATTCTATTTTCCTAAGAAGTTGAAATGGAGCATGTGCACAATTCTATGAGAATTTACGCATTTCAAAAAACAGAATGACAGTTTAATAATTATATTATTGAATATTGTTCTTCTTCAAATAGAACTTTCTTTTTTTTATCACACACCTGTTTTGCCTTAGGTTATTACTTAGGGTATTTGACTCATACTTTCTATACTATTCATTTCAATGTTTACTTATTAATACAGCTATACTGTAAATGATTATTTAGTCTTAAAATAATTATTTTGTAAAAAAATCATGCCTGGTGCTAGTATTGATTATACTAGGGGGCTCTTCCCCCTGCTCGTTGAAGCTCGCCAACCCCCAGGAGGGAGGCTCGCTTCGCTCGTTACAGTGAAGACACTACATGTCCTAGCACAATTATTGTAAAATCTTTATATATATATATAGTTTGATATTTTCCAAACAATAAAAATTCAAGTAACATTTTCAATTTAAACACTTATTAAACTAATTATATATATATACAGTGAACTCTCGATATCTCGAAAACCTTGATATCTCGAAAAAATATTTTTTCCCTTGAAATTTCGTATTTCTCTAAAGTTAATTTCAATTCCTATCTCGAAGTGTTTTCACTCAAAACCTTGATATGTCGAATTTTTTTCGAAGCGAAAAATATTTTTTTCCCTTGAAAATCGCTGTTTAGTCACGTTGTGACCTTCACGTAGGGGATGCTTCCCAGAATTTGCTGCAAAAGGGACAATACCACTCCCTTTACACCCAAATGGATATTCAAGGTCGCATAGTATCGGCTGGATCCGATGAGTGTCATTCTCACCAATTCGTTACGCAAGCAAGCTGTTGTGTTTATGTAACAGGTTCAACAAACTTGACTACACGTGTTAAATCAGTCTGCGAAAAACGTTTGTGGGGTGTAGTTGCGATTAAAAAGTGTGTGAATTGCCAGTTCGAGTTGCAAAAATGGAAGGTGGTGGGTGCCATGGAGACGAAAAAAGTAAGTGTTAAACGAAAGTTGAATGTGTTGACAGTAAAGAAAAAGGTCGAGATTTTCGAAGCTGTTGATAAAGGCGGGAAGAAAGGACAAATCGCCAAGGATTATAAAATTCCAGCATCGACTTTATCTACAATACTAGAGGACAGAGAGAAAATTAAAAGACTTTTTGAACTGAAAAAAGATCTATGAAGAAGATTCGAATTGAGATCCTGAATTAGAAGAATGCTTCATAAAATGGATTAAACAATGCAGAGATTGTAATTTACCTATTGGAGGCAATGAGTTGAAAGAAAAAGCGGAACAATTTGCACAAAAGCTGGGTTACAAAGACTTCAAAAGCAGCAATGGATGGCTGAAAATCTTTAAAAACCGTCATAACATTGTTTTTAGAAAATTGTGTGCCGAAAGCCAATCAGTGAGAGATGAGCTTTGTTCGGAATGGATAAAAACTCTTCCTGATCTTCTACAAGAATATCCAGTGCTGATAAGACTGGGCTTTTCTTCAAAGCATTGCTAGACAAAAGTACAGTTCTCCAAGGAGAAACCTTACATGGAGGAAAACAAAGTTAAGAGCGAGTAACGTTACTTTTAGCTACCAACATTGAGTAGGACTAAGAAGCTTACTCCATTGATGATTGGAAAATCTAGAAACCCAATGTGCTTTAAAGGAATTAAGTCATTTCCACTTCATTATAAAGCAAAAAAAAAGCTTGGGTGACGAGTGAATTTCTCTCAGAGTGGTTAAAACAAATAAACAAGAAAATGTGTAAAGAGAAGAGGAAAATTGTTTTATTCATTGATAAATGCACGGCTCACAGCCTTATCCCTGAAACGAACGCGGTATAGGTGGTATTCCTCCCACCTAACACGACTTCCAAGCTGCAACCTCTAGATCAGGGGATAATAAGAAGTTTTAAAGTTTTTTACAGGAAGGAACTTGTAAAGAAGGTTGTGGATTCAATCGATAACAAACAGAAAATGAAACCATTTAATATGCTTGATTCTATGAGGATGGCAGACAGAGCCTGGATGAACGTTACACAAAAGAAAATCAAAAACTGTTTTGAAAAAGCTTGTTTTTCTAGTGTGGAAAGTGAATCAGACGAGGAGCAGGAACTCCACACAGAAACACACCAGTGTGAAGAATGGGAGAAGGTTTCAAAAATCCTCAACCTTTCTAAAACGCCAACGTTTGAAAAATTTACGGAGTTCGACTCAGAGGTTCAAGTGTGTGGACTGTGGACTGATGATGAGATCTTTTCTTAAACAATTTCTTCGCCTTCGAGTGATGAGGAAGAGGTGGATGTTCCAGCAGACACCAACATTACTGCGGGTCAGGCTAAAGATGCTGTTCACATCATGTTCATGGAATGTTCAGAAAACGTGGAAAAAGAGGATTTCGCAGCTATTTTTTGGATTGAAAACTTAGTAAAAAAGTAATTTGAAAAGAGCTGTCGCCAGGTCACTATGCTGGACTTTTGAAAGAAATTCTAAGTAGTAGTAATTTATTACAAATACATTATGTTTTAAAAATTTTATACTTCTATGTAAATTAATATCACTGCTATGAATTAATATGGAAATTATTGCTGCTTTCAGACATTTAGCTCTATCCGACTAAAATATTTTACAATATATTCCTTACCTTGCAATTATGTGTTATTTTTAATGCTTGGGAGGTTAACCTCGTTATCTCGAAAACTCGCTATCTCGAATTTTTTTTCCGGGTCCCTTCGATTTCGAGAGTTTACTGTATATGATTCAGCTTTATTTTGATTCTGATGCTTTAACTTAAATCAGCACAGAATAAAATTTTTTAGCCTCAAAAAAGATATTTTCTTCAAATAAAACTTTCAAGGAAAATTATGAAAGTGCACAAAAAAACAAATACATAAGTTCGAAATGTTTCGTGTTTGTATGTATGTAAGGCTGGAATTTTGTGATCGATTTTTCATTCACTTCTTAATGCACTAGAGTTCTGAAATTTTGTATATTTATTGGGTCTTGATTACAATGCAATATTTTAATAATTTTAGAGCTCTCAATTATCAATTTTTAAAAAAATACCTCAAAATTACGTTTGTACTCTGTAGGTTTCAGTGGCGCCATCTATAGTATTTCTGAGAACTAAAATACTTTGCACAGTAATTTAAATGTTTCAATAAATAAAAATAATAAGTATATCCTATTACAGATCTTTTTAAAGAAATTATTGCTGCAATTAGTAGAAGAAAAATGAATTTAAGTTTGTTTGTAAGGTCAGAATTTTGTGATGGATATTTCACTCATTGTCTAATGTATTATATATCTGAAATTTTGTATATTCATTGGGTCTTGATGACAATGCAATATTTCAATAATTTTAGAGCTCTTTTGAATAAAATAATTGTTGTAATGAATTAAAGACTGAAAACTAGAAAATAATAAATATAAAAAAATAAACCTTTTCATCAATGCATTAAGAAAAAAATAATTTTTTCTCAAAAATCTGGAGGCCAAAACAAAAATCGTAAAAGCGTGAGGCGCTGAAAACAATAGGAAAAAGATATAAAACCACAATTGATTATCATAAGAAACGAAATGTTATTAAACATTCATCATATAAAATATATTATAAATGTGATTATAATTCTAATTTACTTACAGCTTTTCTACCTGCGCCTCATGTTTTTTTCCGATTTTTGTTTTGACCTCCAGATTTTTGGAGAAAAAATTATTTTCTTTTTTAATGCATTGGTAAAAGCGTTTTTTTTTTAAGTTTTTTTTAGTTTCATGAAAGCTATATTACATAATAAAAAAATATATCGACCCAATTATATAAAATGAACAGTAAAGAAACTCAAAATCAAGAGCAAAAAATTCGCGCAGCTCTAAGTAAAGACGACTCGGACTACTGATAAAATGCGCACAAAATTCCAGACACCCAAATAGGGTAAAGTTGTTTCCAAGAAATCTAATCCTCACCCGCAACATCCCTTGAATTGTGTTCATTCACCCCAAAACAGAAAATTAGAAAACAGAAACACAGATTTTCTCTTTCGTCATATCGTTCTGCCGCGTAATATGATATGTCGCAGTTTTTGCAGATCATGGAACACCCCATATTATTCAACGATTACATGTATGCTTTCTATATAAAAAAAAAATTTAAAATGATATAAAATAAATAGTTTAAAGTACAGCCAACAAAATAACATAACTTAACTATAACTACAACTTAACTAGTAAATATATTTGGCATTCAAAGCAATTAAATTGAAGCTAGGTTCACAGTTAAATGCACTTGCCTTCAGAAATGTTGTACTTATTGTTATATACGTTTGAGGAATCATATACACTAGTCACTGTTGCCAAGAAATAAGGAAAAAAATCTGAATCCCTTAACCCTAATCAATTGGTCTCTATCTCACTTTTCACAAAAATTTTATACAGGCAGGTGCAAAGTTACCTCAACAAGCGCAAAGTAACCCATTTTGTGGAACTTAGAATGTAATGTTTAATTTTACATTAGATAGGCTTAACTATAAAATTATCACTAAATTGTTCATTGATTCCATAATTTAACTGACTAGGTGCATTTGGCATTTAATACATGAGCATGAACCCACTGAACTATGAAATCGAAAATTATATTTTGAAAAAAGAATTATTAGTTTTTTTAATAAACGGAAACAAAAAAAAAGAACTGGCACTAATTAATAACAACAATGTGCCTGCTTTTCTCAAAAAGTTATTTTTACTAAATCCTAATGTCACTTATATCTAGATTATATCTAGAGTTTTCCTTTTCAAAAAAATTTTTTTTTACACATAACATCAAATTACTTCCTATACTTTCAAACCTGAAAAACAAGCAACTTTTTCCCATCTGAAGATTTTCAGATAATTTGTCTTCAATTTAAAACAAAAAATAAATAAATAAAATTTATGACTTAGATTTTTTATTAGGATAAAATATAGAAAGCTTGCAATAAAACTATAAATTCACTAACAAAAAAAAATTCAATAGAAACTGGCTAAATAATATAACTCCAGTTTATTTTAATATGCTCATAGATATACCCATAATGTAAATTAACCATTTCACTGGTCATTTTTCCAGTAAAATTATAATAAAATATTTTTAGGATTTATATTGTTTTATGAAGAAAAATTCATTGAGCTTATTAGATAAAATTAATTAGTTTATCTGTCCACTAATTTTATTAACTAAGAATATATAAATAAAGATACTTCATTATAGAAACATTTAGATCTTTTGTTTTATCGAAATATTTTACTTATGCCACCCTTCTTTTCAGCAGAAGGTGTTTGCACATTACTACCTTGAAATAATAATAATAGTTAATAACTGATAAATAATTTTATTCTTTTAACTATCTTATGTGGTGAAAGAGTGCATTTATGTTTCTTTTATTGGTATCTGAAGTTATTAAGGGTAGATATTTAACCCATGTTCTTTCAGTGGCCTTGCACCTGTTCTTTTCACTGTCTACATAAATGTCCCTCAAGGAGTCAAATAACTGACCATGTCATGAACATTTAAATGCATTAAGGTAGATATTTAACCCATGTTCTTTTAGTGGCCTTGCACCTGTTCTTTTCACTGTCTACATAAATGTCCCTAACCATGTCATGCAATATCTAATTGTAAGTTGCCAGTGCCATCCTCACTTTCTTATTCCTCTTGCAAAATATCCATTTGATTTCAACATTAAAATAGCACAACACATTTTATGGTTAGTGGCATGTTTGCTGAATTAAAACATGCTGAAAACAGAATGAAAACATAGCAGCCATAATCATCATTCAGCTTGCTGGATATATTTCTACATGTACCTAATATCTCAGACAGCTTGGTTTACAGATTCCACAAAAATTTTGATGAAATAAAATATCAAAGCAAAATGTATTAGGATATTACCTTAGCAACAAAGAAAAGTATTGTTGCAAATTATGCCAAAAAATATTTTTAAAAATTTATTCAAATTAGAGAAAAAAATCATACGGCAACTTAATTGATATCATTGAAAGGGTAAATTTTTGCACTTTCAGATGGCGTAAAAATCATTTTTGTGTTGTAATGTTTTTGGAAGTTATTAAGGAAAAATGCCAAAATTTCATTTAATATTTAAATTAATAAAAATTTCAAAAAAAGGGCTCCTAAGTGCACATTCCCGCCCTCCAAAGTATGTTTGTGCCGAATTTCGTAGCTCTAGGTCCAGTGGTCTGTCCTGTAAAGCACCAACTCACACATTCTCTTTTATTATTAGTAGAGATATCTATATCACAAACCAAGAGTGATAATGTTAAGTTTTGAATTTCAAAGCAAGCATCATTTGTTAGATGCAAATATAAAAACTCAAAAAACAGAAAATACTGGAATGAGTGTGATGAGGAGTGGTCGGTGACACCGAATCCCATGTGTATTCCTCCATTCGAGAATTTGCTCTCAAATTTTTTTCCTCAATTGGAGACAAACCGGCTTTTTAGCAAGCATAAGTCTCAAACATTCACTCTACTAAACCTAAACTTCCTGGAATGAGTCATGGAATATGATTTTACAACATTTTTACCAACATTAGAACATTCTTCTATTAGTCATTATTTATATTATTAGTTTTTAACTTCAGTTAGAAAGGATAATCTGCTGCTTATGAATAAACATTAAATGCAAGATAAAATGTATTAGTGCTTGTTATTTCACATCTTTGTCCCTTTTTTTCATATTTATTTTCAACTAATAATTTCATTGCATGAAGCTTTAATTACTGAAAAAAGACTTCAATGAGAAACAAGGATATTTAATTTAGAGGAAAGGACCCAACTGATTGATTGGTTGAAATGCATTTAATGGGATCTTTAGCAACAAAGGCTGCTATAACCTAAGTCCAAGAAGATGCAGTTAGTATAGTTATGTCAAAAAAGTTTGAAAAAAAGTATGCACAGTTTATACTTATTAAAAACAGTTTTAACAGGAAAAAAAACCTGGATTCTTAACCAGGAGTGGCAGGCCATCCATCTGGGATCTTTATCCCCCAGTTGAGGAAAATTTATTATGCGGGGTATTCAACTGTAGTTGGTAAATAATAATTTGGCAAAAATTTATGAATAATTTTTGAAAATTAAATTTCATTACACTCCGTCCCCTGTCGTAAATCGCCCCCCCCCTTCCGCAAGAACTCTGGCATGTCCTTTTCTAACATTTAATGAAAAAGCGAAGCTACTATTTTCCTGCTGTGCTGAAAGCGAAGCCGCTGATGCTTTTTTTTGTGTGTGTGTGTTTGTTTAAAAAATTTGCCCGGAACCCACTTGAGAAGCCGCAGGCATTGCCTCTATAAAACAACAATAAAATGCTCACTGTGCATCCAAAACAATGTTCTCACATCGCCAAGTCATCTTGCTCTTGGCGATCCTAAGTGGGCAGTAACGGGGTTGTGCACCATAACTTTACTTTTATAGCTTTAAAATATTATAAACATAACAGAAATTTGGAAAAAAAATTGAAGATATGCTAACGCTAGATAAGAATTTTCTAACAAAATGTCTATTTTGCCCTTTCATAGTGTATTTTTTAAAAATAATAACTTCCTAGGCTGAACTTATTACATAAATTAATTTTTTCTGTACTCTGTCACACAACATACGTGAGCAAAAAGTATCATTAGAATTTTTAAAAAGCAGTCAAATAATTCAACATTCATACAGGCATATACCGTGACCTTCGAGACTGCTTATCTCGTAGGTCACGCATATACGTGTGAGCAAAAGCAGAATGTAAACATGCATACGTATATTTAGCTTCATCATCCAATATCAAACAGTTCTTGATAAAATCAAATAAGAAAATTATAAAATCAAATAGTAATTTACCTATTTAATTTGCCATCTTAAAATTCAACTCCATGCGACTTTCCAACTGACAGAGAAAAAAAATTTCATTTCTTAGTTATAGCAAATTTCAGATTACACAGGATGACAGGCATCTTGCTACTGTGTTTACATTTTGTATTGTATTGCCAAGTTGCCAAGCCAAACTAACCTGCCAACTGCTAATCGTCGCACAGCTCTCTCTGATAAACCCTGCGCGATACGATATGCGCACATGCATTTGCGTGAACTTTTGTCTCTGCTTCTAAAGGGTCTATTCTGGTACCCCCGGTTGGGTTGGGAGACGTCACTTTTCCCGTTGTTAACGTACGGATGACGTCTCCCAACCCAACCAGGGGTACCAGAATAGACCCTTAAATCCGGATCTTATAATGAAAACTAAAGTATCGAAAAAAACTCTCTCTAAGAAATAATATATAAGGCAAATATAAATAAATAAGTTACAATAAACCAGGAGGTAAAAGAGGGAGAGACATTTCTCTTGCACGATTTACTTGTTAATTATTCGGTTTAATATTAAATTTTCATGCCCGTTTTTCGATTTATCTCCTGCAGAAGCAAGTTATAGGGACCAGATGTCATGAATTTCAAGCCGGAATGCTGTAGATATTTAGAAGAGACGAGGGAGGAGATACAGTTTATAATAATAACCAGAAAAAAAGTTGATAGCTAAAAAATATCTAAAAAGAAAGTAGGGAGAGAGTTTTTTTTAAAAAAAAAACACTAATACTTACATTTATTAATTTTTTCAAACTGGACTCATCGATTGTTTTATATCCATTAATTATTTCTTTGAACTGTACATTTTCTAAAAATCCCATCTCTTCACATTTCAATCAATCAATCAAAACTGTACATTTTTCAAGCCATCTTTTCTTGCTATTAAAGGAAATTGTATAGTTCTAGGAGACAGCGACAGAAATTTTCTGACGGGAGGCAAAACATCTCCAATGGGGGAGGGAGTAAGCCACAAAGGAGTTACCCCCGTCGACCACTCTACAAGACGCTTAGGGCCGGTTTTCAGCCGATTGGACCGATTGCTCGAAATTGCACGTGAAGGGGCCCCGCGCCAGAATGCTATCTACTCTCCTCTCAGTTCAGTGGCGTAACTAGGATGGAGCAGACGGGGCGCGTGCCCTGAGAGCAATTACCAGACGGTACAGAATTGAGTTTAATAATTTCTGGGAAGTACTTTTTTTTTAACTTTCTCGAAAAAATGAGAAAGTATTGTAATCTTCAAAAATTCGACCTCTATATGTAGGTGAATCTATACTTTTTGCGCCTCCCTGAGTCAGAAAAACACCTTTCAAATTATGTTTGTCGTTGGGTATTGCGAATACTTCAAAAGTACAATAACCTAGATGAATGAAATTTGATAAGTTGTCATGCCACTAAAACTGTACATTTGTATCCAATTTTTGTTCCAAACGTTCGAAAGTGAGACATCCAACATGCATACTCGGTTTCCTTAGCATGAAAAGTGCCATATAGAGTAAGTATATACAAAAATCTTGGGGAAAAACTGCAGTTGATATTTTTCTTAATCTAAATTATCAGATTCTCAAAAATTCAAAAAAAAAAATGTTCATAAAAATTATTTTCAATCGGACCCGCACCTCCTAAAGCCAGCTCTGAAGACGCCCAACAATATTAGTACGATATCTTCACGATATTGTGCAGCATTCAAAATATCGAAAAACGTAGTGGAGATATTGTACGATATCTTGTGATGATAAGGGAGGCATCCGGAATCAAGTGAAGAACGGTCGCCAAGACAGCAGTCGGAATCTGAGGTCGGAGTCCTAGCAGCCATCGCTGGCCACAGAACAGAACACCACATCATGCCCCTGCGACAATAATTATACTGCAGTTATTTGAACATTCTATCATACCCCAGATAGCATGCGCATTTGCAGCAGGTTTGATTTTTTTTTATATTATCTTGTCATGGCAAACTTGACATGACATTTGCAGCAAACCTCCTCCAACTAAGATAGCATAATCGACCACCTTCCTCGTAAAACATGTTTGCAGTAAATTTGGCTCAGCAAACTTGACACAATGACGAAGCGAAAACTCCTTTCATCCCTTTTTTCCTGGAGTCCCAACTTGTATTGTGGTTAGCATACCGGCCTCGGGACCATCCAATCGTCGGTTCGAATCGAGCTGACCTGTAACCACACGGATCGTTAAAGTAACTTCTTTTTTTAAAAAACTCGGTGTGGGAAAGTAACCCCACAGTCTTATCACGCGATTATAAAAGAAGGCGGAAAAAGGATCTTCCCTCTATAGGAAGGCAACCCCGCCGTCCTATTCCGCGGAAATAAAAAAAGGGTGATCACTCAGTAGATAAGGCTTTGAAGAAGGGGGGGGGGAATATACCCCTGATGGGAAGTTATTTTTTCTACTAGTTTGAGATGAAATTGACAAAGCAAGCTTGTCGCATGGTGACTTCGAATCTTGAGATATAACTTGTTATGAACTTGCAGTCTTGCCGTGTCAAACTTGCTTCAAGCTTGCAGACTTGCAGAGAAAGATTGCTGCAACTTTGCTGCACACTTAAATTGCTATCTGAGACATGAAGTGGAAGAGACATCGGAAGACGCTCCTCAACTGGTAGTAAGATGGATAAGGTTACAAAATACAAATCTAAAATTCTGGGTTAAAATACTAGAAAGTAAGAGGAGGTGCATAAAAAGCATATATAACAAAAACAGTAAAAAAGAAAAAAAAAGTTTAAAAATGGGCATGAAAATGTACAATCGAAGCAAAAAAGAAAAACTAATCTAATAAAGAAGTCCAAAAACAAGCTAATATATGAAAGTTAAAGCACATGTGTGTCTGTTCTGTTGATTGTTCTTTCCTCCATAAAGTGAAAGTTCTACTGTATGGAAGGGGAGCATAGTTCATGTGCGCTGTCACATCAACGAGAGGATGTCGGCTTGTAGATTATGGAAAAAGCTTGAAGTGGAAATTGATCATGGATTTATTCGAAAAAACTCTTGAAATTCATTAAGTTGGTGGAGCAATCGTTGGATTTTTAAGTCTGGAGCATCACAGCCCAGCCCCTCCCGAAGAAGGTCCCTGTAAATCCTGTTACCTTATACTAATAGCTATTAGTACAAGTTAATATACAATATCTCCACAATGTAGCTACGATATTTTAAATGCCGCACCCGCTTACTTGTCCGGCGGCTTCTCATCAACGTACTCGTGGTGTCCCTCGTCGGGGCTGATGGGGGTAAACACAGGAGCACCCCTGCCCTGCTTTCGCATCCTGATCACTCGGTAAGACTGCCACCGCGACAAAAATACCGGCACTGTGTCCGAACACAAAATAGCCCCCATTGCGAGCAGCTCATGCGACGACTTCTCTCCCCAAATAAAGGGATACTACTAGTCATCGGAGTTGGGACCTAGGGGCCACGCCACGATTTATGTATATTCCACCGAGAAGGGAGACTCTGCTTACTTAGTTACCTAGTTATTCTCATCCCCATACTTGAGATACCTCCTTTAGCTTCACAATAACACCTAATTAGCAAATTCAATTATAATAAATAAGTATTTGGAATACAGTGAGTGCCAAAAGTTAGGGCACAATAATCGTTTTTAAATATTCACTTCATTTTAGTATCCCTTTAATATGCGTATATCACCTTTAAAGTGTATAATTTAGTCATTCTATAGAATAACTGATCAAGTCAGTTAAAGTGTATAATAGATTAATTATTTTACACTTTACCTAGTTATTCTATGAAATAACCTAACCCTCGTGTTGCTTCAAAACGGGACTTTAATATAACTAAACTAAACATGAAATAACCAGGTATTCTATAGAATAACTGATGATAGCCCGTTAAAGTGTAAAATAAATAATTTGATGATGTAAACACTGATTTTAAACCAGCCATAACCGGTCCAAAACTGACTTAAAATACCATAATACTGTTACAAAACTGTAATGCCGCCTTCCTGCCATCTTAGTCTCTGTTTTATTGTATATTCTCATTTTTATAACATCTCTTAAGAGCGTCT
>BGPR01010620.1:0-13331 GCA_013235015.1 Araneus ventricosus
ACGCTGGTTTCTTAAGCTTGCATTGTTCAAAATTGCTTTTATTAATGTTTTGTATTGCATTGATTTCAAGTGTGATAGTGTAAAGCAAAAAACTTTCAAAACACTTTAAACATTAACATAAAATTGACAATTTAAATAGTGGTAAACGTTTAAATAAGTTACGTTACGTGGTTAATCAAGGAAACTATCGACTTATTTAACACCTTATTTGCTACATTATAACAAAATTTCAGTGAGTTTTTGAATATTTACAAGTCTCGAACAAAAATTTGGAAATTTGCTTAAAATTCTGATATGTTCTAAAATGTTATTTTATATACAGTGTTTATTTAGTTATTTTATATTATTAAAACAGAAATTATTATATATTTCATCGCGTTTTTCTTATGATGTATCTGTTTAGAAAAGATTGCACCACTCTAGTCAGAGAATTGATTCCTGCGAGGCAAATTTCTACATAACTGTAATCCTGAATTTTGGCATGAAAATTTTTATTTGTTGGCATGCGAAATTCCATTATACGCCATGCATGGCCAAATCTGGCATGATCTGCCATATTTGATAGATAGTTATTTCATGGGTAGTTGATGCTGAAAAAGGAAGAGTTTTTTCAAAATTAGTATTAGATTTTTAATTAAAAATCAATTTTCCTAAATAATTTCAAAGCATATTATTGCACAAAAACCAATTTCATACCACTTCAACCTTCGATCGGGCGAAATGTGAAAGCTAACATGTTCAGGAGCAATTAATACGTGAGATTAAAAATAAAATTTTTGCAAAAGCTTATCAAACTGAACTCTTCACTCATACAAAACTATATTTGCTTTTTTAAATAATTGTTTTGTATTTCCTTGTAATTTCAACAAACAAAATGTGAACAAAACTGGTCTGAGATGCAAAACAGCGTTTGAAACATATATCACTTCTGAACTGACACCATAAATATTCAGTAGGGTGAAGAATATCAACGTTGCCCACATTTGCACATTTCTTGCCTCATTGAAAGTTGCACCGAATTCATCAGCTACATCAATTCCAGATTTGGAAGCATATTAATCCAAATTTATTTCGCATACTCCTATGTCTCATCATTCTGCATACTTGACGGTACAAGCACGTTATACATCTTTTTTGGAATATATGACACAAGTTATTAACCCTCTGACCACTGAGGGTTCTCAAAGTCTGAGTACAGTTGTATACGGAGGTTTGTTTACTAATTGATAGGTGAAATCGAATCGTCCACTCTGTTTTCCCTGAATGGAAGGCCTTTCATCTCTAATCTCTACCCCAAGGGGTCCCTTAATAACAACTCGCCCAACTGCCTTCTCCCCGCTTTCGGAACAGTAACAGGCTGAAATCCGCCCCACTCATATAGAAATTGCATGGCCGGTTACGGCCGGCTTAGGAGTCAGAGGGTTAAAGCAAAAATTGTTATTCTTGCAGTTCTAGATTGGGGTTCACGAATTCAGGAAGGAGGTGACGTCTGTTTTTTTTAAATGTTCCTAGCAATGACAGCTTTTTTTGAAAGAATACAATAATTCGGCATTTTTTGTAACAATATATCGGAAGCAAGGATAAAAATCATTGAATTAGGGGATGGAACATGGATTTACGAATTTTTCAAGGTAAGAAATATTGAGAAAAATTTTTAAAAGTCGGAAAGCAAGAATACACACGCAATCGGGCGTAACTCATCTACCGGATTAACGTGCCTCTCACGTACACAAACAGAGCTCTGGAAATAAAACCACGATACCCTTGCGTGAGTAGAAGGGAGAAAAAAAAGATGCTAGAGGTACTACTCCTTTCTTGATAAAACCCGCTCTTAGGCACAAAAAAAATATGTGTGCTTTATCTCATAGATTAGATGCACTCAGGCGAAGGTTAACATATATATATATATATATATCTTTTTTCAATACTTTTAATAACAACACAGTTTTTTACATGTTGACATGAATGTTTAAATTTAATTTTTGTTCATGGTATCTATAATATTTTCAATTCTTTAGATTTTGTTTTAGATTTGGCTGTATTGTTTAAATTATGAATTTTTAGTATAGGATTGGCTTCATGATATGTCTTGTTTACTTTGTTTATGTAAGATTATATATAACAAGTTATATTATATATATATATATATATATATATAATATAAATCCAAATATAACTTGTATATAATCACACAGAAATAACGTAAACAAAACATATCAAGAATCAAATCCAATACTAAAAAGTCATTATTTGAACAATACATTCATTTTAAATAAAATCTAAAAACTTTTTTAAACATACTAAAGATACTATGAACAAAAAAATCAAGTTTAAGCAATTATATGTCTACAAGTAAAAAAACTCTGTTATTATTAAAAGTTTTGAAATAGGCAAACCAAGTAAATGGAGATTTCAACAATTAAAATAGCAGCTTGGCTGTAGACAAGCTTTAGCCAGGTTAAATTAATTTTGTTGTACAAACCAACCCTGTTATTATTGTTGTTGAAAAAACAAACAGGGTAATTTACCCTAAAATGAAAGAATTTAGAAAGAAAAGTCTTATACTAACCCTAACAATAAAACATAACTGTATATAAACGACTATAATTCAGGATAAAAATATGTAATATAACATAAAATTGCACTATGATATTGCACTAAAGACAGCATATAATATATATATATATATATATATATATATATTATGGTATCATTAGTAATTTCAATTTATTAGATTTTATTTAAAAGTGATGTATAGTTCAAATAATGACTATTTGATATAGGATTTAATTCTTGTTTATTTCTGTATGTTTGTATACTGGTTTTATTTGGATTTAGATTATATATATATATATATATCATGAAAGTCAAAGAATGTTGAAATAAAATGGAGAGACTGTAGTGTTTCTTGACATTTTGTTTTATGAATGTTTATGTTGTATATGTTTCTTGTTTGTTTCTTATTTGTTATATATATATATATATATATATATATATATATATATATATACAGTTTTCAGCAATACTAATTCGATTTACACATGATTTTTTCAGCTTTAATTAATTTTAACGATATTTTTGAATATATTTTATAACATTTAAGGTTAAGATCGCTCAATTGATTAAATTGTGTCGTGATTTGGGACATGCTGCATATTTCTTTCTTGAAAATTTTCATTTAGTACAACTCCAATGAATTGTTTTACAGCTGTAAAGGAAAAATACTGCAAATACGATACAATGCAAATTGACAGAATTAGAGTTTTTAAGAACCAAATGAAATTATGTCTGCGAATTTTCATTGCTGAATTTTATTTATGATTTAATTACTGACTTCTTGAACATTTGAAAACCAAGATTATTTGGAAATTCCCATGTAATCCTTGATAATAATGAACCTCTCTGCCTGTAAGTTTCTACCGCTTCTTATTTGGTTCTGCTTTATTTTAATTTGTCACAAAGTTTTACATGTCTATTAAAACTTTTAATCCTTCATTAATTATTTAATTAATGTTTTTAAAAGCATTTTGCCAAAGATAAACTTTGTAGTTTTAATAATAATTATTGCCCCTTACCTAGATATAATTGCTGAAATAATTTTTAATCACGAACTGAAAGTGATTAGATTTAAGTTTTCTAATTTCAATCTTTTTCGATGTTTAAATCTTTAAAAATTCTGAACAGCAGGTATAAAAAATTAAAGCTAAAGGGTATTTATGTATTCCTCTATTCTGAAGAATATTTGATCCTTTATTTATCCCCAAACCAAAACTGAGAACTGGTCAGGACAAACGTTTGGATTTAAATGGAATTTTATTTAAATATTTAATTGCTCTTCGATATTATTGTTAAATGCATTAAATTAGATTTTTCACTATGTGTTCTGTATTTTGTAACATTTCTACAATTTACTGCTCTGTGCTTAATGTAAATTTAAATTAATTCTACTTGCATTGTGTGTATCAACTTAAATTTTTTTAATTAATTAAGAAGGTAAATGATTTAATAGTTTAATTGTCTGTACATGAGAATGATTTCATTTATGAGACAATTTCCGAATTTTCAAAGAAAACAATTCTTAATTCTCTGAAAGTTCGGATACATTAGAAAATATTCATCAAATTATCAGTTCCTTTTCTTTATTTCAGAATAATTTAAAAGCAATATAAATAATTTACACACAAATGTCTAAAATAACAAAGGAAAACAGTCTGAAAATCATCATAGTAACAAATTTTACTAAAGAAAAGAATCCGTAACTTAATGTGAGTTTGCTCTAAGCATTCATTCCATGGTTGCCCTTTTACAGTATATCGTTCTACAGTTTGTCATTAGATGGCGCCACGAAATTATTTAAGACTGACATTGAAAGTAGCAAGTGTTGCTTCTTAGTAATTTGTCTGTTCTTCTGGAATTTTTTTTTATTTCTATCTCTTGATATTAACTCTCTCCGGCCCGATTAATTTCAGATACTAAAATTTTATTCTCGATTTTTATAATTATATCTTCTTACACTTTTTAATGTATTCCTCAAATAAAAATACGTTTTTGGAATAAAGTTTTATTTTCGTCTATAAACTGCAATTTTGAAAGACAGTATGAGCACCAGTGATGAGGGATTTCATGGAAAGAAAGAACTCTGTGGTCTAAAATCTTCGAAGGTTAATATTATTTTAGTTAGTCCTTGCCGAAAAGTTGATTTGAATCTGAAACATTTTTGTACCTGTAAGTTAATTAAGGGCAGTTTATTGATTGTTCGACTGATAGTATAAAACATTGTGATTAATAATTATGTCTTGTATGATAGCTGAAATGTCTGTTTCGTTATATATCAGGAAGTAATTATATTTTACTAGGCGACTTGAGGACTAGACCAGCTGAATTGCAACTCTCTCTTAAAAAATACATAAAATTCTTACTGCTTTAACTTGTTGGTTGCCCATCTAAAACATGCCCATTATATCATACAATCAGATATTGAACTGGATAAAGAAGGAAAAATTGAAACGTCAGTTTTCCCTTTCTAATAAACAGAGGTTAAATACAGATATGAAAAATTTTAAATATGAAAGCTCTAGGTATCTATAAAAAATCTATAAAATTAGGATAAATACAGAGATGAAAAATTTTAAATTAGAAAGCTCTAGGTATCTATAAAAAATCTATAAAATTAGGCTAAATACAGAGATAAAAATTTTAAATAAGAAAGCTCTAGGTATCTATAAAAAAATTATAAAATTAGGCTAAATAGAGAGTTGAAAAATTTTAAATAAGAAATCTACAGGTATCTATAAAAAAATCTACAAAGTTAGGCGTCAGACGTTAAGATATCATAATTAGATTAGCAGTAAATTGAAAAAAATCGGAATTTGGAGAATATTTTAATTGTTTTTATTTGGGCCATATTGTTGTAATTCCACTGAAGTACGTGTTATACAAGAAGGGATACCTAGTAACAATTTCGGATATATATCAATATTTTTCGAAACATTCAACTTCATCGATGAAGGAGTGTCGTCGTTAAATGCCTCTCGGTAATTTTCAATCTGAACGAATTAGTGGAAAATCTTATTCTAGGCTGTTTTGTTTTCTATTACAAGTTTCTGTTATTCAATCAAAAAGAGGTGAAAAATAAATTTGAAACTAACAGTTTGCCTTAATGTTCCTGACGAAAAGGAGTCAGACATAATAAATGACACAAAATGCTACCTTCAAATTTAATTTTCAATACTTTTTTCTGAAAGGCAACCATATAGAAAACATTTTTAGACAACACTTTCAGAATAGGATTCTGTTTTCGCTCCTAGAGTTCGAGCAGATAGAAAAGTAGCAATAAACATTTTTCGACGACCATTTTTTCCCCCGACAATGTCGAATTTTTCTAAAAAATAAAGCGGATATCGTTCTGAAAATGTTCTAGGTATTCCTTCCTGCATTACACGTACTTAGGTTATTGCAAAATATTTCATTCCAATTAAATAAAAGAAGAATTTATTTTTAAACTAATTAGGCTATTTCAACATTCAGCGCTTAATTTCATAGGCTTCTTTTTCTAGATACTTGCGAACATTACCGCTCGGATAAATCGGATGTTATTTAGATGCGAACAATTCTTGTTTCAACTTTCACTTCCTCCTCCCCTTATCCTTTCCGATTTCCGGGTGCAAGATATAGTAGTATGTTTTAGATGGCCAACCCAAAAACTTAAAGCTCTAAGAATTGTATTATGTATATTTTCGACTTTCTGAAACTTTTGATGCCAATTCGACGGACATTTCCCACTGCCTTCTATCCTTTCCAACTCAAGGAGCTTCTAATTTATGAATTTCTTCAGTGAATGACGGTAATCTAAGAAATCGAATGAATCATATCAGTTATTGTAATGCTACTTGCAGATTTTTCTAAAACTAGAGTACAATTTTAAAGCGATATTTAGAATCTGCCTAAAATAAAGGATACAGATGTGTTGAAAGAATATTTTCACTGTTGTTTGATTCCGAATTTGAAAATTTCCCCGATTTCCCCGAATTTTTCCGAATCAGATCCTTTTTACTTCGATTATTGGAACGATTCCCTGTGGAATTTCCTTTAATCTGGAGGAAAATGTTTTCGCCATTTCAGATAAAATTATTGAAAACACAAATAGGGGAGTGATTATAGGAGAGAGGGTGGGGTCAAAAAGACCCCATGCGTGTGCTGACAAGTTATTTCCAAAATTTTCGAAGTCCACTTAATTTCTATTTGATCCCAATTATTTAAATCAGGTGTAGAAAAGGTGATGCTCAGTTATGCTGTCAGGAACAAAACATTATTTTAAGGATTTTCGATTCGATATTGTAGGCAATTCAAAAATTTTCTATGCAGAATTGAGCCAACTTCAATCCCTTGCACACACACAAAAAAAACTATAAGGCATTATCGAATTTTTTGAAAAATACAGTTTAAGATCTTGTTGTGGTAACAGCATCTGAACAGCAGTATTAAACAGCAGAATCTGAAAATTTGCATTTAAGACATTATCGATTTTTTTGAAAAATACATTGCAAGATTTTGTTGTGGTAACTGCATCTGAACAGCAGTATTAAAACAGCAGCATCTGAAAATTTGCAATTTGGAGATGGTTCGTAATTATTAGGGCATTATAACACTTCACACTCTCCGTTACTGTATTTTTTTATCAAATATATGTTTTAATGCAATTTAGGTGAATTTTTGTATGTAAAAGTTATATTATATTTAAATGTATCTTTACTAGTAACCTTAAAGGGGTGACCAGCATTTAATTTCATTTTATTTGACAAACAACCCTTTCGAAACATTTTGTTTCGTCTTCAAAAATTTGGAAAAAAAAGTCGAATGTACATATAAAAAGAAACGAAAAGAAAGCTGTGTGAGCCTGTAGAATTAATTAATGCTATTCTTGGAAATTCATGTTGCTAGTTTACAGATTCTTCGTTTTCTTGTCTTAAAATAAAGTGCTTTAATCTCTTACTGCAATCCTTAGAGCCTCCAGAATTCGTGACCAACATGACCAACAGAAACGTGACTGTCATGGAAAACACGAACGTGACGCTGTCGTGTAAAGCCAATGGAAACCCACCTCCGGTGATCAAGTGGAAAAGAGAAGACGGACAACCGTTTCTAGTTGATAATGAATTAGGTGAGTTCTCTATATCAATCTGGTAATGGCACGGCAACGTGTAGTTTATCTAATTTTCTTTCAATCCATCATTATTTTTATAAAACAGATTTTAATAATGACATCATTATTTATGATGGTTACATAATGCTGTATTTTAGTGAAATGCAGAAAAAAAATTAAAAAAGAGTGAACGAGTGACATGACGAGTTCAGTCACGCGAGAAAAGACTTCCTCATACAAAACAGCAGTTAAGCTCTAGTTACTTCATGGTAATATCTGCCCAAATGTCACGAAATACAGTAAGACATGTTTATAATAAATATGTAGTCGTAAATTTAATGGTGTAAAGGATGTATAATATGTATATAACGTATAATATCCGGTTTATTAAACACTTTTTTATAGGCATAGTATGTAAACAATTCCATCTAAAAAGTAATATAAATTATATATTTTTTAACAGAAGCTTCCATGGACTTTCTACGGCTTCAAAAAATGGAGTTGCTTATTGAAGTTTGAAGTTCCAGTAACATTCTGTGTATGCATGTGCGATTTCTAATTTTTAAGCAGATTCATTATTATTTATAAGTGAAAATAATATAATAAATTTCATGGTTTGCAATAATTCACTAAAATTTTAGTGAAAAATATGCAGGATTAAAAAAAATTCTTTCTCTATTATAATTTTATTTATTTATGTTAACACCTGATAGCATAGGAAGTTTTATTTTTCACATCAGGTATTGTAAAAGATATTACCAGTTGCAAACCTTTTAAGGAACCTTCATCTAAATTAATGATCATGAATAAAATCTTCCTTTCCAGTTTATATTGGATTCATATGCTTTTATGTTGGTACAGCCGTGATGTTTACTCAAAATCCCTACTCCGTTTCCATTTGAAAGAGAAAACGAAAAGAATCAGCGCTTACCGCGAGTGTATATCTAAACACATAGATTACAATAATGTTAGAGTTTCCAAGTCAGAAGATATTTATAAAAGACTATCTAACAAATCAAAAGTATATTTAACGTAACAATTCAAAAATATAGAATTTACTTACTTCTTTTGAAAAGAGAAAATGCATTAAATAAATATAATTATATCAATGTCAGAATATGCAATATTTTATTCTACAAAAGCAAAAATTCGTGGATTAGAGAGAGTAAATATTTTTTACCTCTCGATATGGAAGGAAGGCATATATTTTTTTAGTTTTCTTCACTTTTTCAGCAGCTGAGTATCACTTAACAGGAAAAGACACTTGAAAATTTCATCGCTTTTGAAACATTACCCACGTTAGCAAATCTTTAACTCTCCAGTTTATTTATATTTTTCCTCTCTTCTCACAATAGCTTTTCATACATTTGAATGATATTAGAAATAAATATCAAGCTAACAATACAACGAAAACTCTTTACTTTTTATAGTTAAACTACAATGTGTAATATAAACCGATCTGATTGTATTAATACAGAAAAGTACCAGTGCAGAATATAATTGAAAAAGAGATTGGATAAACTTAAAATGGTATTATTACGGCCACTACTATATGATTTTCATGGCCGAATACATAGTCTGAAATAAAACGCTGAAATGTCTGAAACTTGGCCGATTTGCAAATATGTCTGGACTGACCGGTTCCGTAACTGTTCAAGTAACATGAGTCATTCCTGTCGAGAGTAACCAGAAGAACGCAACATTATATGCAAATACCATCTGGGAAGAATAATTATCCCAGCATGAAATTTACGTCTCGCTGCCGCCGATAAATTGAAGTTTTTGAAGTGTACAACCATGAACGCAGGTTTTAATAATGCATGGGAATATAAAGCAGTTTGTTCATACAGAAAAGACCGATTCTTTTCATTTAAGTAGTTGCAAAGGAAATTAGCAGGGACTCAAAAATACAGCATTGACTACTATTTCTGCAAATGCTGCCATACCAATCCTTCAATATCTTGTTACTTGTATCAGCAGTTGTGTGACAAGGGATGCCTTCTTGCTTCCTGATCGGATGCGCTCTTTCATGGTCGCCCCGTACGACAGTTACGGTAAAAAAAACAATCTGAATATTGTGGTTTGGGACTATCTGTGGCAGAATCCTAACTTTACAACAGTCCATGATGGCATAATCCTAACTGTACAACAGTCCATGATGGCATAATCCTAACTGTACAGCAGTCCATGATGGCAGAATCCTAACTGTGCATCAGTCCATGACATGGAAGGTGTTGAAGAGTGACAGACAGCATTAATGCAATGTTCAACATTCCAAGCACTGACTGCAACGAATTGTCCTCACTGTATGAATTTCGCCGTTGGATACTGCTTCAGAATAGGACGTGTCGCGGTTCCACCGTGCATCACCGTTGCCAGTCGAACAATCATCTTATTCATTCTAATTAAATTTTATTTCGTTATTTACACGATATTCTTGATGATTTCTCAACCATGCACTCTATATCGCTTTTATGTTTAGCAAAGCTTTGTTTATTTACATTAACGTCCCGTTTCGAAACAACAAGAGGCTGCTTCAAACTGACCTTGGGATTTTGAATCGGTCTATTTGGGACGGGTTTTGCAATTTTTAATCGCGATCGGATGACGAGGACTACTTCTGAGCTGGCACCCCGTCTCCAGACATCCGCATCGCACAAGCAGGAGGACTTTCGACTCTCTACGTATAATTTAACGTTCACCAGGACCGTATACACAGCGGATATTCAGTGAAAAACCGGTTTCGAACTTGGAACCCTCGAGACCCGAAGCAGAGACTATACCACTAGTCCACCGCAGTTCAGGTTTCCTTATGGACCACGCATTCTGTGAAGATAATTGTTCGTTTTAGTGTGCTATTGCCACCTTTTAAAGATTTTCCGGTTTTCTTTTTCTTACGTTGAATTTACTTTGAACTGAAGTCTAGAACAATTTCACTTGCCAACTTCACATTGAAGACCAATACGATCAATGGCGACAAAATCGAGTGTTAGAATCCAGTGTCAGAAACTTTCTTCTTCGGAATACAAGGATGTTCACATTTCAATGGAGTCAATTCAAATGACGTCACTATAATTTAATAAGCTTTACTACTTATTATTTGTGACATCTAAATGCACGCTGCCCTACGGCAAATGTAAGATCATATGCTTTTTCTACCTGTAAACATGGGTAAAGTGTTTCAAACTTAAATTGACAAGGTGCATTTAAAGTGTGTTACAGGACCATCGGTTAAATCCGTGTGAGAATGAACTATGTGTTAACGCTTATAGATGAAAGCTGGTTAAATTAGATGTTAGTCTCACGAAAGATGATTTCTACTTATAAACTTCAAAAATTTTGCATGCAATCTCTACACGGTGCATTTATTGTATTGCATTTTGCTTCTGAAAAGAAGAGTAATTTTCATCTTGAATCCTGCGAAGGACGTTTTGTTCCCGTTTTGTGGAAAAAATAATCCTCTTTTCATATTTCAGTGAGGTTAATGAAGCCTTTTCTGCAGTTTATGTAAGCTGAGTTTTCATTTTTAGCATTCCAGCTACATCAACTTATAATTCAAAATTCGATTAAAATACTAATATCGTTCACTCAGTGTCAGTTCATTTCACTAGCAAAACGCTTTGCAGGCATGCGCATTTAGCCATCACAGCCCTTAATCCGTGCGTACCTATATAATACGCTAAACATTAAATACTCAAACCAACCTCAAAACCTTAAATTCTAATTGTTTAATTTCTAGCGTGCCGAAAATCATGGATTTAACTGACTTCTAGTAAACTGAGCAGAATTTGACTGATTTCCTCTAATCTTTAAAAATTTTCTAATAATCTTGAGGGTTTTTCTCTCTCCTCTTATTCGTAGTTGTCAAGAGTTTTCAATTCCTACTATGAAATTAAATATTTTGCATTTACATAAATACAGCACAATGTTAAAAGTAGTATTTTATATTACATATTGTTCATTAAAAAAAAATCAGGATTTAAAGGAATTTCGATTTTACGGACACAAATAAGTTTGACAAAAATATTAATAAATAATAAAATAATGATAAATCATTGTTGAAATTCATCACGTACAAACAGCTAAAAAAGGAATTGTAAAAATTTTCAAAATTTCAAACTATTAGAATCGTGTATTGAATATTTTATGGATAGTCTCATTTTGTATTTCAGCTGTAGTTTAATAATAAACATTAGTTATAGTAATTTAATGATTATTAAATTGCTATCACAAATATAATTATATTACAAACAAACATCTAAAAATTGCCAAAGACATTACAATATGAGGAAGACTGCTTAATCTAATTTTCGTGGTGTAAATGTTTATTGCTTAACGCAGAAACTAGATGGCAGCACGACATGCATTATTTTTTTTTCCTTCAACGAACACATGAGGTAGAGAAAACAAGACGGAAATTCCGAACAAGTATTTCGATTCCTCTGTCAATTCTTTCTCCATTTGATTCAATTCTTTCGATCTTTTTACTGTATATTCTTTTGATTTTTCTGGTTGAACTTCTAGAAATATTTTATTAAAATTAAAACAATCAAGAAATGAATTCGTAAAATTCATTTTAATGAAGATATTCTGTCATAAATAGAATTCTAAAACGTGAAGAGTATGATATTATTCTTTTTTGTTGTATTAAATTATTTATTGTAATTACTACTTTATTTTTAACCCTTCCGAAAGACATTTCTTTTCTTCTTCATCTGTTTGTTTTATTGAATATATCAGATAAGTATAGTTGTAGGTTTCGGCCAACAGATGGCACCACCAAATACATCTATAATTCTTAAAGCGGAAAATAATTTTTAAAGTACTCTCTTTTGAAAAATAAAAAAAAAAATTCCAGTTGGTTTTAAAAAATAGTTTAGTTAAACTTCCACTATATTTTATCCTAGGATTTTTAGAGAAAGCTTTCACGAATTCTGAAACAGTTGCCGTGGTAAAAGAAGTCCTATAAACATAAAGGAAAGAAACAAACGAGAGAGAGAGAAGAATCTTTGATTATAGGTTTTATAGTTTAGACAACTGTAGTTTTAGATATGGAATAGTTTAATTTAAAAAATTGTAAAGTCTCTCTCTCTGTATATATATATATATATATATTATTTATTTTTAATTGAGGCAGATATAATACTTTTGTCGTTAAAAGTCAGGTGCATAGACAATTTTTTCAAAATCATTTCTTAAATAACTCCCTAATAAATAGGATTTGTTTTGATTTGGCGTTAACACTGAAGTTAAATAGATATGAAAAATTACATTTGAGCACATCAAATCGAAATAAATTTCAAATTTACAATATTTTGTTTATTTTTGCTTACATTTCTTTTTTTCTCCCTAAATTTTTTCTTCATGCTGTGTTATGTTTGATATTAATTTCTCGAAGAAATACCAAATTTGAAAAACATAATAAATAAAAACTGTATAATTACTTACAAAATCATTTAGTCACCATCTCATGTCGTTTCGAAATGAAGTTCAATCGTTAGTGTCGTGATAAATGTGTCATGAAAGCTCATTATTTTTGTGCCAAATTTTAATTATATTACCTCTATAAGAGTTTCCTTTATTCAAAGTGTATTGATTCATATCCTTCTTAATAACAATTTAATAATTTAAACCTATATTTTTCAGTGTTGAAAACAAATTTTCGATGGGATCATAGTGGGAGTTAATT